>VYZR01091556.1:69620-79766 GCA_013400675.1 Oxylabes madagascariensis
AGGTCCTACAGTTGGAAAATAAGCTTTCGGAGAAACAGAATGGATTCTAACCCATCACAGACCAGAGGGGATAATAACAATCTTTTAACTGAACATTTTCACAACCTTCAAAGGCTTCTCTGTGAATCTTGTACAACAGCCGGTTCTTTTTTTACTACCCTTAAGCCTGTGGGCAATATTTGTTATACAAGCAAAATGCTAAGCTTTTAAAGAGACTTTGTAGAAGAATTGAGCAGCTGTTTAACTGGCCAAAAACCTTTCTTCATTGTTTTTTATCAAAATCTTTGTTTCAAAAGACCTTCCCTTTTATAAATGACTGCTTTTCCAACTTCTCATTCTGCTTCTTGGATGTTAATGTGAAGTCCTGGACCTCTCTTGTTTGAACACATGATCCTCCTGCCAGAGGATGTCTATTGTGGGCACACTCTCTCTGTGTTTTAGCAACTCTCCTGAAGTTTTAAAGTGTTTATCTTACACAGCTGAAAGTCTCCTCCTGTTTCATGAGCTCTACACTGGAATGCAGTGGAAGAGACCCAGAGCCTGTGGCCACCCAGATTAGAGTTTTTTGTATTAAGGTCCCTATATGGTTTTGTTAGAGACTTCAGCACTGTCTCTGTCTGTCTCTGCTCCTTGTTTGGGAGGCTAGTGGGAGGAGAAGAGCTGAAGGGGCTATATAACCTCTGAGGTTTCAGATACAGAGTGTACCACCCTAGAGCAGCCATCCCCAGCCAAGCGCTGTCAGGGTAAGTGGCACGGAACCAATGGAATGATTTACAGGTTGCTGGAGGATTTCAATTAAATAATGTCAAGTGGAAGCTATTCAAGAGGATGTACTGCTGTGCTGTAATTTGCTTAAGAGACTTATTAGAATTGAGCTGATAAAATACTTGTAGTATCTATGCTGAGTTGTCTTTATTCTATATTCTGAAAGGGAAGAAAAGTTCTACCCTAATAATTTTGCTGATTCTACCAGCACTTCAGCAACTGTATAAAGAAATGGTTTGTGTAATGCCACCGCTGGGATTGCAGATATGCTCTGGTTTAAATGAACCCATGTTATATTGGGGTGTTAGTTTGGGACAGAGGTCCTGATGGGGTGTGTATCAGTTAAATTGTTAGCAGATTTGCTTGAGTGCTTTCAATCGAGTGTGAGGTGAAAGAGTGGTTCATGGAATGTGACTGCAAGAAGAGCTGTAGTATGCAAATCAGCAGTGTCTAACAGGATAAATGAGGATGGATCCTTGTCTCTATGTATATGAAACTACTGCTCTGTAAAATGCCAAACATTCATTAACAAACAGGCTACAGGCAGCACTTGTGCAGCTGGAGCTCTCTTTATAATTTATTGTGGAGATTGGCGAGGTGATTGATAATATTTGCATGTAAAACAGGGAGAAGAAAGAGGTTAAAGACCGTGCTGTTTACTTGGGAGAAAAACTTCCTTTCTTCCACAGTACTCAGTGACATTTGCTGTTCTAAGATCTTACTACTATCTGCCATGGCAGTCCTGAGCTATAACTCATTGGTTGGTAGCAGAGCCCTCTGTTTGATTTTTCAACTTTTTGTGCTTTATTACTAAATATGGTTTTCATTAGAGTCCACTAAGCTCAGAAATGTAGCCTTTCCTGCCCCCTTCTTCCCCTCCCCCAAGTGATTTTTGGCATTGTGTTAGCTGCATTGGTTTGAGCAACCCCCCTGACCTCAAATGCTGTTCCAAAAACAGACTGCTGAAAAGCATATTTCCTAATTAGGAAATGGTTTGTCCAAACCAGTCTGTTCATTCATGTTAGATAACAGTTGTACTCCATTCAGTAAATATTTTAATATAAAGAGCCTGTCTCCGCAGGAGTTTAATAAATGAAAAAATTGCAACTTACTTTCCTTCCACAGTTATAATGATAAAATATCTGGAATACAAAGTTAGGATTTCCCTATCCTTGTCTTCTCCTGGGAGCTCTGCCCACGCAGCCTGCAGGAGCAGGGCTGCAGCATGTCTCGTGGCTGCCTGGCTGGGGAGAGACAGGGGATCTCAAATGAAGCATTTGGAAGAGCTGTCTGTGCTTGTTCCATCCATTGCAGAGGCTAAACAGATTGTGGCCTTCCTTGCCCAATGGCCAGGGCTCTTGCTGACCCCATTCTCATTTCCGCCTGCACATCCAGTATTCCTGCAGCAGAAGGTTTTGGAGACTGCATGTGGAACCAGCTGGTCCATGGATGACAGCTGTCTCCCTTAGCTGTTAACACATTGCAATTTGTTGAACTCTGCATGGAAGCCCGGGCTCGGAGCGGGCCAAGTGTTTCTCTACCACACTATAAATTGTGAGCAAATAGTTCTTCTTGAGTCCTGGTATGCAGTGCTTGTTTCTGTAATTGACTTTAATACAAAGCCTTCAAAGCATTTTTATTGCCCATATTATCTTCCTGTTGCCAGAGGAAGAAAACAGTTTCTTTTTACTGAGCCAAGGAGCCAACGTAAATTTCTCTGTCACTCTACAAATGTAGTTTATTAGCTGCTTTGAAATTATGATAGAGCAGATGTTATGGCCTGTTTTTAAAACACATACTGTCTCTGGCTTAATTTTAAAGGTGGGTTTATTTTTCTCAATGATTAGGGGAGAGCTGGAAAAGACTTGCTTCTTTTTTTTTTTTTTTCCCGTTTTTGTTTGGAAAATTTCTACTTTTTCAAAAGGTTAAATGTAAACTTAATTGGCTATCTTCACCAGTGGATTAATATCTGCATCAGGAACCCAACATGTACCCCAGGTACATGTACAGCATTTAATGTAGTTAGATTTCGGGAAGCCCAAGACTAGAAGGGGAAGTTGAAGTGCTCTTACCTTTAACAGCTATCCACGTGTGTCAGGATTTTGTCAGAGTGATAGAAAAGCAGGAGAAGTTGTGCTGAGTTCAATGCCAATGAATCTTTGTTTTTGCAGCTGTCACTCCAGCGTTCTCTTTTATCTCACTCCCCCAGCCGTGGATTTCTGTGACCAAATTTAGATAAACATTTGCTGCTCCCTGATCTCTCTGCCTGTGCCGCAGGGCTGGAAGTCTCCTCTGGAATTCCCTGGATAATCTCTAGTGCACAGAGCCCTTTGGCAGACCTGGTTGAAACCTCTCATGCTTTCAGAAGGAAGCCCATTCCCTCCCACAGCCCCGCAGTCCTTGTGATTCCCAGACCGGGGCCATACCCCTCCGTACGGGGTCTCATTGCTTTCACAGAGCCAGGGTGGCTCTGCTACCCGAGTGTGATTTTTGGTTTGATTTAATTCTTCCCTGCTGTTTTCACAGGGCTGTTTTCTGTCTGGAAGGCCAGCAGACACTGCCATAGAAGATGTGTGAGGAGGAGGACAGCACTGCCCTTGTTTGTGACAATGGGTCGGGGCTCTGTAAAGCCGGCTTCGCTGGAGATGATGCTCCAAGAGCAGTTTTCCCATCCATTGTGGGTCGTCCCAGGCACCAGGTGATGAACTACTTGGGTTGTTCCTTACTGGGCTTGTAGAAGTCTTTGCTGCCCTGTCCCCAGCTCTTCAGCCAGGGCCATCTGTGTCTGGGCTAGTCCAGTCTAGGGTGATCTGTGTAACACAGAACTTCCAGGAGAAATGAGTCCAGCAGAGCACTCATCTGGATCAAAGGAGGTCTCTTGCCTTGTGAAAGGAATACTTCTTAAATTTTTCACTCACTTCTGTACCATCTTTTTCCCGCCCCTTAATTTTGAATCACCCAGAGAACTTGGTGGGCAAAACTAGTTTAAAGAAACCCAAGCCAAAATCCAAATAAGCCCAGCACAAGAACATCTGGAAATTCTGACTGCCCTTAAATCTGATAATAGGTAATGTGTGGAACACTAAAGGAGGAAGCAGAAGTTTTCAGTTAACTTCCTCCTGAACTTTCTGACTTCATTCATTTATTCATTTTGCTGTATCAGAAATTGCTCTCTAGGGTTGAGTTTCTTTAGCTTCAAGGTTTACATATGATGCATTCCACTATATTTTAATAGTTTGCAAAATACATTTGTTATCTGAGCTGTTAAATATAGAGAGTTTATGAGACAGATCACCATTAGCATGAATTAGAGAGGTTTGTCTGGGTCACAACAAACTAATCCAAGTAATTAGCAGATCCACCTAATTGCTTCTATCACCCAAAGCTGTGGTGGAAAGAGGCAAGCTCTTTGTAAGATGTAGCACTTTATATGCCCAGCAAATGCATTTTAAGTTCTCCAGGATTTGAGAAATATCTGCCATTCAGTATAGAAACTAGGACTGGAGGGCTAATTGAGACCTCTGGAAATGACCATAATTTAAAAAGTGTATTCAAATGCCATCATCTATAGCTAGTATGAATGATATTAATTGCTCAAAACCAAGCAACATAGTCACAGTGGAAACAAATACAGATTTTTAGAAACTTTCTTTCCTGATCATGTAGGATGAATCATCCCATTAAAAATTGCAAATCTGGGATGTCTGTTTTTAAGACGTAGATTTAGAGATGCCAAGGTTTGGAACCTGTAATGACTAAGTTCTGATAGGAGTATTATGCACGTAAAGGATCCTACTGTATTGTATTTTTTTTTCATTATTTCTGACTTTAACATAGAGACTAGTGTATATCCAGACTAGTTTCCAGCTTCTGGTCCTTGAATCATTTCTACAGGATCCCTGAAAATATCTGTAAAGAAATACACACAGTAGATTTTAATTGTCTATCCCTAATTACAGTATTATGGCATTCAAATAGAGGATTAAAAATTGTTGAAACTTAAGCTTTGGGAGCTGTAAAGTGTGTACCACTCCATCTTGACCCTTAGATGGCACAATATCACTTTCTGCTTTTACTCCACTTCATTATCATTTAGCTGACTGTTCATCCCTAAATAATAACAAATATTAAAACAACTCAATTTTTCCACTTTATCTTGATGCATTTAATATTGTACTTGTTCTGTTTAATTAACTGTAGTGGAAATATGAACTCCAGAGATTTAATAACCAAACATTTAATATTGGCTGTTTAAGAGCAACACATAATTCTCCATTTGTTAGTATTAGTCAACTATGTTGTAACTAGTATAACTGACAACTGGATTTATTTCACAGCTAATGTTCTGTCTATGTTATGACACTTTTCCCTGAGAGACTAACACAATTTGTATTATTTTATAGGGTGTGATGGTTGGTATGGGTCAAAAAGACAGCTATGTAGGTGATGAGGCTCAAAGCAAGAGAGGAATCCTGACCCTGAAATACCCCATAGAGCACGGCATCATTACAAACTGGGACGACATGGAGAAGGTATTGCAGCTTCGAAAAGTTGATGTGTATTACTGGTAAACAGAACTACTTGAGCCAAATATTTACTGAATACCCACTAAATTTTAGATGAATGTGTCATGCTATCCAGTGTGGTTCAAGGAGAAGCTTCTTAACAGCCAAGATTAACGTGCATCTAAAGCTTGAGTATCAGTAGGAGTACATCAAAATTGTAATTAGGAGTTCTTTTACTCTAGCCTGATCTTTGCTAGGTAGTGAGAGGGGGCAGGGGGAGAGAGAAGGGAAGGAAGAAAGAAAAGGAATAGATCAATTTGCTAGTAAAAAGTGGAATATAAGAAGGTTTCTGCAAAAATGCAAAGCATGTATGTGATTCTGATATAAACAGCAGTGGTTATACATACTTTTTAATGGTTGGAAGATTAGCAGTATTGCAGTGCAATGCATCCATTTCAGAGCCGGTATTTAACTGAAAGGCTCCAGAACCATGTTTATAGTCATAGCCTGTACAGATAATATAATTTCTAAGATTCTAAAATGGTATCTCCATTTAATATTGTTCTGTGAAAACAGGGCTATTTGGAACAGTCTGGACATCCCAACATGCTATAAGTGTGTGGAGTCACCTAGAACTTAATGAGTCTCAGTATTGTAGAATTTGCTTGAAATCAAAATCTTTTGGATGCCAAACATATCAATCAGTCCCTAATCACCACCAACTTGAAAACAAGCTTAGCAAAATCTTCTTGGCCCTCAGACTAAAATCTCTGGTTGTTTTACTTCTTATCAGTGTATTAATCTCCTCACTGCAGTCCACTTGGCCTCAGATTTTTACAAGTTGTCGGAACAAGTTGTGTGGAGGTAATAAACACAAGTTGACTTTCAACCTCACAAACCATTTATCTTCACTTCTTTTCATGAATTCTTGGGCTGGCCTGTACAAACCAAAAGACGAAACTGTCAAGAGACCCATTATCTATTGAGCTCTGTGTATCTTTTCGAGTTGTTCTGGAACTGTTTCCCTTTCAGTTGTTATTGAAATAGCATTGCTGGAACAAAGTGAGTGCTTGTCTTTTCTACTGTAAGAATATCATATTCATTTTCCTTAGCTTATGTATCCTTAAAGTAAGTCATATATTTATTACTGGTAGTAAAGCCTGAGGATAGTGCTTTTCTTTCCACAGTTATTCTGGTAGTCTCTATGGAGGCAGTAAGAACAACTGCATGAAAAACATCACCAGCCTAAATCTAGAGCTGTAAGCAGAGTGCTGGAGCTCAGTACCTGTCTGGGAGTGATGCTGAGCTGCTGACTGATGGTGTTTCTTTCCCTTGGCTTCTCTCATTTTCCTCAGATCTGGCATCATTCTTTCTATAATGAGCTCCGGGTTGCACCTGAAGAACACCCGACTCTGCTGACTGAAGCACCGCTGAATCCCAAAGCCAACCGCGAGAAAATGACACAGGTAAGCTCACACTAAAGCTATGGAATAATCCAACCTTTTCATTCAACAGGACATGAATGTCATCATTCCAGTTAGTCATGCTGTCCAGCGGTCTGTCTCTTTCAGTTACGGAAGATGGAAAGTACATAGTGACCACATCTCATATTATTACATATAGTTTAGAAAATCATTGTATCCACTTTGAATGTGAGCACTCCAGTCTGTCCAAACTTCATATCATCTTTATCTGTTTTTATGCCCAGGCCTATATATCTTTAATATGTACATGTAGCTTTATTAATATGATAAAGATAAAGGCCAAATACAGGGAAATATCTTACAGGACAAATATTTTTGGATTTAGATTTTGTAGTTTCCTTTCTTGTTTTTACCAACCATAGAGAAATATGAAAATCTTGTATTCTACCTCTTTTTCAGTAAATTGCTTCAACTAAGCTAAACCCTCTAGTGTTAAGACAATTATTTTAATTGCATTTCAGATTATGTTCGAGACGTTCAATGTGCCAGCCATGTACGTAGCTATTCAAGCCGTTCTGTCCCTCTATGCCTCTGGGCGTACCACAGGTGAGCCTGAGGGGAACATGGCATAGGTGTTTGAAACAGTTCTGCGGGTATGATGGGAATGAACCGTGTGTTATCTTCTCAAAGGGATCGTGCTTGACTCTGGGGATGGCGTCACCCACAACGTGCCGATCTATGAAGGCTACGCCCTGCCACACGCCATCATGCGTCTGGACCTGGCTGGCAGGGACCTGACAGACTACCTCATGAAAATCCTGACGGAGCGTGGATACTCCTTCGTGACCACTGGTAAGGACACGCTGCTGGCTGAAAAGGAGCCTTGTTCATGTGCAGTGTTTCCACTGGCCTCAGAAGGACTGTCAGTGGTTCTGTAGCTGAGTAGGCATGAGCAGGTCTCCAACATGAAAGTCCCTTGAAAGACTAGCAGAGGATTTGTTTAAAATATGGGGAGGGTGTTGGAGGATGAAAGGGAACAGTCAGCTGATGAAAAGTCAGCTTGTCTGGGTTCTTCCTGAATGCCATTTTAAAGATTGAATCCTCTTTGCAGCGGAGCGTGAAATTGTGCGTGACATCAAGGAAAAGCTCTGTTATGTGGCCCTGGACTTTGAAAATGAGATGGCCACTGCTGCATCTTCCTCCTCTCTGGAAAAAAGCTATGAGCTGCCTGATGGTCAGGTGATCACCATTGGAAATGAACGCTTTCGGTGCCCTGAGACCCTCTTCCAGCCATCTTTCATTGGTAGGTTCAGTGACTGCTCTGCCTTGGTAAACTGCACAGAAATACTAAGTCTCTATTTCCTTTTGCTTGTGCTCCATTCCTAACTCACCCAGACCTATACATGAGTGTGTCCTAGCACCCATTATAAAACAATCTTTTAGAACAGGACTATTAATGTGGTGGGAAGAACTTCATGTTAAACAATTAGCCAAAATGCTTTCCCAAAATAAACCTGCAATGTTTATTTCTGCCTCCTGGCATTGGGCCTGTGCCATTTTGTATGTTTGAATGTGCTTGCCAGGAGTGAAAAGAGATGGGAGGGGCAGGCAGGCAGCAAGACCTACTTTTATTTTTCCATGAGACTGCTCCAAATTCTGAATCCACGGTTCATTGCCTTTTCGGAGCAAAGCCAAGATGATGCCATGATAATCAACATCCATGAAGGCAGATTTGCAACTAGGTCACACAGAAATCCAGTGTCAGTTCTGCCAATAGGCAGAATTTCAACTCAGAGATAAAGAAGTTGCATACCTAAAGGTATTAGGATGTATTTTGACTATTCTCTCTCCGAGTTGACTAAATTTGAAAGGAAAAAAAAGAAACAAAAAAAGAAACAAATTATTCCAAGACCATATAAGGAATTCTTAGGACAATTGAGATTGCTAGCAAAAGCCTAGTGGAAACTTTACTATTCCACTCCCCCAACTTTCTTTTTAAGGAGGAGTTGTGTCAGGAGGAGAGGTGGGCTGTACACCAAGGACCTCTTAAGCAAATAATGTAGGCAACTGCAGAATGACTTTCCAGATTTCCAAAGCTCTGAGATTGATGCCTTCCAGAGAGTCTAAACAGCATGTCAGTTCCACATTAACAATTTTAAGTCTCTGTATGGAGTTGCTTCCTCAGTGTTCTTCTGTACCTTCCCCAGGCATGGAATCAGCTGGCATTCATGAAACCACTTACAACAGCATCATGAAATGTGACATAGACATCAGAAAGGATCTTTATGCCAACAATGTGCTGTCTGGAGGCACCACAATGTACCCGGGTATTGCAGACAGGATGCAGAAGGAAATAACTGCTCTGGCTCCTAGCACCATGAAGATCAAGGTATGTATGGTGCAATCATTTGTAGACCATATGAACTGGCATTTACAAAGTCCTCAAAGATCTAGTGAAACATGCGACACTTTACAAAGTAAGTGCTTTTAGCATTGTTGAATCATATCTGGATTATCTAGCAAATAATCAGCAACTGGTAACGTTGGTGCTGGAAGAAGAGAGCCTTCTCTCATTTCCTTGTTCATGTTGATTTCTGTCAAATGTCCTAATGTAGCCAAAGAACAGCATGAGCCCAGAAGCATAAATCTTCCTCTGGGGCTGTGTGTGAGCTTCTTCAGCCCTTCTAGTCTGATGGACATGGGAAAGAGGAAATGGTGCTTTTGTCTTTGGCTTACAAGTTTGAAAGAGACCCTGACAAACTGATCTTCATTCTGCTGCTTCAAATCTTCTGTTCTTTGCTTTACAAACATTTTATCAGCTATACCAAAAGGAGTGCTCCATAGGTCATTGATTTTTTCAAGCCCACCTGGACTTTCATTATGTGTTTCCAGAGCAATTATCTCCTCTTTTCTCATATGGGCCCAGGAGTACATGAACACACCAGGGATTGGGGTCACTGAGAGCACTGAGTCAGGCAGAGAATTTGAGAGTATAGATTTATTTAACAAATTTTAAACTTTCCTGCTTGCAGCAATGGATAGCACTAGCACATAGATGCAGTGGTTTTTTTGCTATCACATATCACTGCTTTAGTATTTTTGAATGAAAATGTATTTTTTTCAGAGTAGACGGTTGTACTTAATGCTTTTGTTTCTTCATAAACAGATCATTGCTCCTCCTGAACGCAAGTACTCGGTCTGGATTGGAGGTTCTATTCTTGCTTCCCTCTCTACTTTCCAGCAGATGTGGATCAGCAAACAGGAATATGATGAAGCTGGCCCATCCATTGTTCACCGCAAATGCTTTTAAATTGCTTTTTCTTTGTCTCCTTAGTGTGAATGTATTCAGGGAAATACATTCTTATAATTTCATTCCATAAATCCTTCATCATAATTAATCTAATTAATTGGATACTGTGTATTTCTTAAAATAAATGTTAAATATGCTATGA
>VYZR01091559.1:0-19116 GCA_013400675.1 Oxylabes madagascariensis
GTGCAGGTCATGCCAGGGCCTTGGGACAGCCTCCCATTAATGAAACTGAGAGGAATTGCAGGAACGGGGATAGGAGCAGGGACGCTGCCACCCCCAGAGCCTGCCCTGCACTGTCTGCAGGTGGAACAAGAGTGCATGCCATTCCCAGACAAGCTCTGAGGCATCCCTTTCTCTGGGCACCAGTTGGGACTGTGTGGCTTTCATACCTTCTCCTTCCCAGGGGGAAACGTCAGTGGAGACCAATACCACTGAGCCCGAGTGGAACGAGCAGATCAGTTTCATTGAGATGTTCCCACCTCTGTCCAGGAAGATAAAAGTCCAGGTGCTGGATGATGCCAATGTTGGTGATGTGGCCATTGCTACACACTACTTTGACCTGCAGGAGATCTCGGACCCTGACAGGAATGGTGAGAGGCATGGCTGCCTCGGGGCAGGATGTCCTGGGCAGCCCAGTGCCATGCACTTTGTGCTTGGCGTGCTGGTCTCCTGGGGGTGGGAGCAGGAGTGGCTGAAGCATGCTGACATTCTGGTGTCCTGGACAGTCCTCTTGGGGGAGGTCTCTCTGCAGCAGCACCCTGGAGCATAATGAAACCCTGTTCCTGTCTCTGCAGGCTTTAACCCCACATTTGGCCCAGCCTGGGTGAACCTGTATGGCTCCCCCCAGAACTCAGCTCTTTGGGATGTCCACAAAGACCTCAATGAAGGCATGGGTGAGGGCATCTTCTACCGTGGGCGCATCCTCATGGCCATCACAGTGGAAGTCTTCAGCAGCCCCAGCCTGGCAGAGAGGAAACTTGGGGACAGGACGAGACATGCCCGGAGAAAACTGAAGTTGAAGAAGAAAAGTAAAAAATCCAAGGAGAAAACTAAAGAACTGAGCCAGCTGCAGGGAGAGGGGGAGGCTGGGAGCTCTCAGGAGGCTGAGCAGCCCAGGGAGGTCACTGTGGAGGTGGAAGAGCTTCATCCGCTCCCTGAGGTGAGTTCTCCTGTGCCGACATGGCTGATCCATGCCATGGATCTTTGGCATGCACTATTGTGAAGGGAAAGAGGCAAGGCAGGAGGCAGCTGTGTTGGTGCAATAGCCATCCCTTTAGCCTACAACCTGCTTAGTGGCTTCACACAAGCATCAGCCAATCCATGGCTCTGCACCAACACCTCAAGATTTCCAAGAAATCTTATCCTACTTCTGGCAGCCCAGTGGTGATCTCAGCAGCATCCTGCTGAGGTCCTGTGGAAGGAGGGCTGGCAGGCATCAGTTATGCCCTGGTGCTCAGGCAGTGTTTTGGCACATGAGGCTCTCAGGCTGATTTCTGTCTCCTTGCTTAGAATGCGTTGGGGAGAAAGGAGGAATTCCTTCTCTTTGCTGCCTTCTTTGAAGCCGCTATGATGGACTCCTCTCTCAGCTCGAAACCTGTCAGCTTTGAAATCTCTATAGGTGAGTATTCCCCAGGGCGCCATGTCCAGAAACCATGGGAACAGTGTGAATCTTACTCTGACAGCCAAGTCAGTTCTTGACACTGCCCTGTCAAGTCAGATCGGGAACTTGGGAAGGATGAGGAATGAGTGCACGAAGTGTGCACAGTGCTTTACTTACCTGAAAACCTCTTCTCTTACCTGTATCTCTTCTATGGGATTGGAGATTTGCACCATTTGTGTGAATTACCTGTTTTGGCAAAGTTTGGGGAAACTCTTCTAGTAAGTGGGGGTACGAAGATGTAGAAGGATTTGGTAGCAAGAAAGGGCAACAAAGGAGGGAAAGCTGGAATACTGGGGTCGGCCATGTGGCACTGAGAGGATGTAACAACAAGTGAGGGGGAAACAACGGCCTGAGAGTGGGTCAAAGCCCCCATGGCTAAGATGGACAGGTGGAGGTACCTGATGCTGAGATACTACTTGAGGAGCTGATGCTGGCCCCAATGTAGGGATGTAGATGGTAGTCAGCAGGCACTTGGTGGAGCTGGCAGAACTGGAGAAGGCATACACAAGGACCTCCTTGCAATTGCCCAGCTCCCTCTCGGACATCCTAGTTGCCCATGTGATATGCCAATGGTTGGACACAACTGCTAGTTCCCAAAGCAGTAAATGCCCATGTTTCTCTTGGCAGGAAGACTGCCAAGAGTCTGGTTTTGCAAGCTAGAAAACTTATTTTCTAAAAAAACTGGAGTGATCCCACTTACCTGTTTATAATTTAATGCTCACCTTCAAGGAAACTATGGCAAATCTGAAGAGGTTGTGACCAAAGGATGGCAAAAAGTGGAGAAGGGAGAAGTGAAAGAAGAAAGGCAGCCTTTACTCGATGCTGTTTCAGGTAGCGAGCTGGATGCTGAAATCCTGACTCCAGCTTCAGCAGCACTGAACAAATCAGTTACAAAGAGCCAGAGACCAGAGCCCATGGAGTATGACAAGTAAGTCTTCTATATCTTTCTATCCCACCTTCCCTGGAGTGTCACGGCTTCCCAGGTTGGTTGTTCCAGATGTTATTAGAGGTCTGCTCAGCAATGCACCATAGGTTTCTCTTCCTTGCAACCCTGCTGCTTGCCATGGCCTAGCTGGCTGGGATTTCCCAGACATCATAATTCTATGAGCCCTATGGTATCTGCTTGATGTGTGCAGATGGCCAAGGATGGGGTCCCAAGGAAACTGAGACCTGTCAATAACACCTATCCCTTTTCTGCTTCCCAAGCAGCATTCTAAGGGCTTGTTTCCAGTGAGGAAGAAGGAGAGGAGTACTTTTGGCATATGCTGTCCTATGTTGAGCAGGAAAGACACATACACAAGCTCTTCTGATGATATGTTTGCTCTGGGAATGCTGCCTAGTTTGTCCCACAGGCCTGGCAATGTCTTGGTCTTCGTGTTGTGCAGCCTGTGCCTGCTACTACTTAGTCCCATAGCAGTGAGAAATCTTGGCAGCATCCCATACTCCTGTCAGCCTCATTCACCTGAGCATGTGCTGCTGTCTCTACTAGAAACTGTGTGTGCTAGTTTGGGATGGCAAAGGGCAGATATAGCAGCTTGCACCCATGTCCATGGTGCAGAGCCCAAAACAGCCAATTAATTGCCTGTGAGGGAGACAAGGGTTCAGCCTGTGCTCCCTTGCTGGGTGTGCAAGCACATGTGTTACGATGTACATGGCATATGCTTTTCTGTAGCAGTAGCAGTAGCCTTAACCTCCTCTGCCTGCTGCCCTTAGGTCATACAGCTGCCTGCCCATGACACATGAAAAACCTTGCGTGTATGTATGGAGCTACTGGGAGGATCACACCTGGAGACTCTGCATTTCCAACCGGATTGTCAAACTGGCAGAGCGCCTGGTAGCATGTTCAGGGTGTTTGTCTGTGGCATGCTCCTTCCTGGTGTGCTTTCTTTGTTGCATGTGCAATTGCTGTGCGAGATGTTTGCTGTCCTCACAACCCATGCAAGTCCATGTCTCTCACAGGGCTTAGTCTCACCTGGCCTTTAGACAGGTCAGGTAGGCCACTTGGACTGATGCTGTGCAACTGCCTGGTGGTGGTTCCTGGATGAGTGAGTGATGTGATGTGATATGATGTCTGTGACAACAAATTCCTCTGCTGCCAGTCCTGAGCTGTGTGAGCCCTGGGCAGATGATTTGGCAAGCAGACGCTCAGCCTCAGATTGTCATGAAGGGGATGCAGTCTCTCCCCATGACCTTGCCTTTCCCTTTTGGGCTTGAAGATATGAAAGCAGAGCTTGCCACAGTGTATGTTAGTGGCTGCTCGAGGACTGAGACACAAGGTGGTGTTGTTACAAATGTTAAGGTTATCCCCGGGCTCTGGAGAGACCTTGGCAGCATAGTGCTGATCTGCAGCACTCATGAATCCCAGCTCTGCAGAAAGACATAAGCCATTTGTGACAAATTCATCCTTGCAAGATTTTGCTCTGACGCCTCAGCCAGGTGCAAGCTTTGTGAATATTGTGATTTTGCTGCAGGAGCAGGGGTTGGATGACGTGGAGAAGCTTTTGAGAAGACCAAAGGCTAAAGCAGAAGAGCGGCTCAGAGAGGTGCTGGAGGAATTTGTGGCTGGATGCAGGTTAGCATGTCCCTGATTTCCTGAAGTTTCTTGTTTTCAGGTTAGGAAGTCATATCATGTTCTGCCTGGGCTGTATGTGGCCTTCTCTCTTATCCTTTTGAGGTCGATGTGCAGAAGGAAATGAAGATGACTTGGAAAAAGGACCCTCCCTGTAGCTCTTCAAGCTTGGAGGGGAGATAGCAGTCCTGTTCTAAGAATCAGAGGGGTCACAGATGGCAGCCTCAGTGTTCCTCAGCTCTCACGTTTCCTAAATGTGAAGGACATTTCCTTTACTCTTTTCAATCATGCAGTCAAAAGGCCAGTGACTTGGAGGCACTGGAGTCAATCCCCATGACTACCCTGTGGGGGCCGATACGCACTTCAGTCCACAATGCAACAGTAGAAAGGGAGCCTCAGGTGCTGAGAATCCCCAGTGTACCTTCTGAACCAACAAGGTTGCAGAAGAGAGGGCATTGCAGAAAGAGAGTCTCCTGACACATTGGTACCAGGGATTTGGAGCTTGTCTCCCTGCTGTGAGCTATGCTCAACATGCTGGGTGCAGAGGATACAGAGCCTGTGCTGCTTTTCTCATTGCAGGCAATATTCACTCAGCGCAGAGAGAAAAACAATGGCTCATCCAAATAACCTGGACAGATGTCGGACAAAATACCTGATGCGCAACATTGTAAGTTGTGGGGCTTGGTGCTGATTGGTGGGAGCCTGAGCTCTGGGGAAACCTCTGGAGGATCAGCAGGAGCTGATGCTAAGAATGAAACCGGGAGCTAAGACTCACTCTATCAGTCATAGGCTTTTACTACAGCATCTCCCAGCTTCTGCTCAGAGCAATACAATTTCCAGCACAGGGAACAGAGACAGGGTCTGGCCGTGGCAGCCCCCGGTTTTGTGCAGATGCTGTGCCCTGATGCCTTCCTTCATCTCCACTGGGGTATATGTGATTGAGCACATGCATATTGCTGCCCAGTAGGTTGCTGGAGGCCTTTTGGTGCACAATATTCCCACAGGCAGTTTTGTGGTGGCTCACTGAAATCCGCTACTTCTGAAAACTCAGCCCCGTGGCTGGGTACATATCCAGCAGGTCTACAACAGCCATTCACCTGTCTGTCCTTAGAAAAGGCAACACTTGGGCACTTATCACCCTGCACACAAGACCAGCTAGCTGAATGAGAGCACAGTTACATACCCTCCATCACAGCACAGCAGAGCACAGTTCACAGCACAGTCATAGCCGCCATCAGACTACAAAGCTTTGAAAGGCTGACCAAAATGCAATGACAGCAGCAGGAAATAAAATTTAGGCATATCTGGGTCCCATTTCCCTTCCCTCTACTTCCTTGTGTGTCATCACTTGAGCTATGGCAAAGGTACTGTGCTAATCTGAGACACTCTGGAAGAGAGAACCCAGCCAAGCGATGAGTTTTCTGGCCTTGCCAGGCCATAGTGGGTGTACACCATGAATTTCTTCTATATTTCATTATTAGTTTTGATTCATCCCAAAGTCTCTCCTCAGATGTGTACACTATCTCTGATATGCATTAATGGTGAAAGCCAAGCCCTGTGTTGCAGTTTCCTACATCTTCATATTCCCACACTACTGTGGCCCCAAGTTGCTCCTTGGCCAAAGTCTCCCGCAGGCACTATCTGGAGCCTTAGACCACCAGCTTCTGAAATGTTTATTCCTTAAACATCTTTCTGCTAAAAATGATTTTAAAGCTCATGGACTTCTGTTACCAGATGATATTGGCCGGGCTGATGAGTTACTGGAGTCTCCAGTTCTTGGCACCCTTTGCTAAATGACTTGTCGCAGGTTCATGAAGGTTTGCTCTCAGCAACTGGGCAGTGAGCCATGGTGGAGGTCAGGGCGCAATGGGGCAGGATGGATGTGGTCAGCACACAGTAGGCTCCCTGCAGACTCCCCATGTGGGGTGGCAGTGGGGCACGGCTGGTTGTGTGACAGCTGTGCTTTCTGTTCAGATCCTGTATGCAAAGAAGGGGCTCCGTGTGAGGCGGCACCTGACTCGAGACAATGTCAAGGAGAAGGCTAAGGAGACAAGGAGGATCCTGACAAAGATACGCTTTGTGGCTAAAGAGGTACAATGGCTCCTAGGGAACCCCTGTTCTGAGCTGGAGAGGGTAGGCGGGTAGGCAAGGAGAGGATGCTGAGCTGGCTGCTGGGGCTCTCACCCGTCTGAGCTGACACTTTTCCTCTGCTGTCTTTCCTCACTATGTAGAATTCTAAGTTCCAGCTGCTGGAAGTTACCATGTTTCCTGTGATAGCTCTGATGAGGGATGAGGCTAGGCAGCTTTGCAGGGCTGGTGGCAGAGCAGGGGTCTAAACAACTCTGCAGTGGGTAGGAGGCAGAGCTGGGCCAGCTCCAGGCCTCCTGGGCCTCTCTGCCCCACTAGCCCAAGGCCTTGTCTGCAGCAGACAGTTCTGCCTGGGAAAACAGCCTTGCCTGTGCTGCCTTACACTTTCACCAGGGACTGAGCCTAGATACTTCCTGCAGATTGAAACTTGCATTGGAATAAGGTTCTCATCCATAGCAGAGACTCTCCACATTCAGAGTTTCATTGTTTGTATTTTAAGTAACTGAAAAAAATTGATGTGTTGCTGTAGTGTCAACCAGAATGCCATGTTTGCTGACATAAGGTGGACAGATGCTATTGAAGTTCGGAGAAGTCTTTCACTAAGTGAAGTCAAATCATTTTCACATCTTTAGCTATGTGAGGGTAGAGTGATGTTCAATTGTAGTGATGATGTTTGTCTTCCCAAGTCACCGTTTCTGAAGATGGAGCCCTGCTGTTCTGGGGATGGTTGAAGACCTGCCTGTCCACAGAAAGAAGGGAATGAATTCTTCGGTTTACTTTGCTTGTGTGTGCAGCTTTTTCTGTCCCTATTAAACTGTTTTTATCTCAATCCATGACTTCTTTCACTTTTACTTTTTGAATCCTGTTTCCCATCACATTGAGAGACAGTTAGTGAGGGGCTGCATGGGCCTGAGTTGCCAGCTGGGGTTAAACCACAACACCTCCAGAGCCATATTGCAGGGCTGACTTTCAGAAGCATGTGGCCAGTTAGGTCCTTTATTTCTGGATCTCTAAACTGCCATTGCTCAGCAGTCCCTCCTGTGAGGAGATGAAGTTTTCACCATGTCAGTGGAAGGAGGATGACGCATGCTGTTCCTCTGCTGTGATGTTCCTCCCTTCTCTCCCTCCAGCCCCAGTGCACTCTCCCTGACGTACTCATCTGGATGCTCAGCAACAACAGGCGTGTGGCATATGCCAGAATTCCTGCACAGAATATCCTCTACTCTGTAGTTGAAGAGGAGAAAGGCAAAGACTGTGCAAAGATCCAGACTGTCTTTATGAAGGTAGGGTTTATACCAAAACATTGTGCTCTTGCTTGCTTCATGCTGTTTTCCCCTCCTTGCTTTCAGCCCTCCTTCCTGAAATCCTGGTGTTCACAATGAAACACAGCTCTCGCTCCATCACTGCCTTTTGCCTCTGCTGATACGGTGCTCTGTCTCCTGTGCTCTTTGGTCAGTCCCAGGCTGATGGTGATCATCTTGGTCTGAGATGTGAAACCTGCTAAACCTTCTGTGCCTCCAGGTCCCTGGCTTACACACGGGTGAGATCTTTGCCAAACTGGAAATCTACATGTGGCTTGGGGTAACCAAATATGCGAAAAACTGTTTGGCAGAGCTGCCTGAGGAGTTCCTTTCCGAAAGTGAGCAGGAGATAGCCCAGCTCTCAGCATACAGCCCTCCCAGCCAGCTCAGCAGGGATGGTGAGTGCAGATGCCAGTTCTTCATATAAGCAGGAGAGCAGGGAGTTGAGAGGTCCCACCCATGGATTAGTGTCTGTGGTGGTGCATTGTCCCCCCCACAGCCCTTCACCTCCAGGCCACACTGTGATCTGAGAATTATAATGTCTCAGAATTAGGACCTGATCTAGTGTCATCTCCAAGGCATGCCCGAGGCAGGCACGTTCAGTTTGATCTCATAAGGATGTATTTGCACATTCACAGCTAAAGCAGAAGACAGGATGGGTGCTTTGTAGGCATTGAATGTGCTGTCAAATTGGCAATGGGCATGAGTTCTGCCCCTCTGATGAGGCTTGGTGGTGCTCCCCTGCAGTAGATGCTCATAGCAGAACACTGCACATTTCACATGTCACATGTCATGTACTTCCCAGAGGTGTCTGAGGAGCCCACTGAGCTTGTCTAACTTGGCTAAACCTTTTGAGATGTAGTGGCCTGAGAACCACAGTCCCTCGAAGTGGTAGCTATTCCTCACAGGATGTGCCCACTCCTATCTGGCTGGCCTCCTTCAGGCATTTTTGTGACCTCATACAGGACTTCATTGGGGACCTCCTCTCTCCTTTTCTTACCAGACTTCAGCTATTTCCAGCTCCGAGCCCATCTGTATCAGGCTCGAGGCATCCTCCCTGCAGATGATAATGGCCTTTCAGATCCATTTGCAAGAGTGGTGTTTTCAACTCATTGCCAGACCACCAGGGTGAGACCACTTAAACTCTTGCCTCTGTCATCTTGGGAACTTGGGAAGAGAAAAGTGACCATGCCCTCACTGACATGTTTAAGGCCAGTGCTATGGCAGTCCTCCTGGGACTTTTGTATCTCCAAGCACTCAGGTATCTACGCTCTGAGCAGTGTGGTTATGTTCAGGGAATATTTGACAGTCACTGAGCATGGTCTCAGAGGTTGATTGGCATATGCTAGTTGACCTTGAGTGCTGATCCCACACTTTTACCACATCCCTTCCTGCTGGCCACCAGCTGCATGTGGCTGTGTGAGAGAGGGAATCAGCCCAGAGTTCCTCACTTTCCTGCATGTGGTTTATTTCCACTGTCTGTGGAACACTTGGGCCTTCTATCTCCATCTGCAGGTGCAGGAAGAGACACTGAGTCCTATGTGGAATGAGCTACTTTTGTTTGACCAGCTCGTTATTGATGGGAAGAAAGAAGAGTTGAAAACAGAGACCCCCATCATTATAATCAACCTTTTCAGCCACAATAAATTTGTAAGTACGGCCATGCTGCCCTCCTCCTGTTGTTTCCAGAAAAATGAAGGCAGAGAAGCTCTGAATGCTGCCACTTCTCTGTTTGGTTTCCATGACTCAGCTTGGTCCTAGTCCACTGGTGACAGTGAGTCGTGGGGACTGTGGCTGAGATTGAGACTTTCTGACTCAGAGATACTCTAAACGCATCAGGGGCTGATGAGTGCTCACTGGATCCAGGATCTCTTATTTTTCAGGAAACACTATGCCTGCCTCCTTGGCAGGCTCACATTGCAGAGGGCTCATAACCTGGGGGAACTGATACTGCTTTTAGGGATGTTCCTTCACTTGTGTCCCCAGGTGTCATCAATCATCCCTCCTCAGTCCTCCCTTTTCTCTCTTTATTAGTGCTTTAAAGTCATGCTGTCCCCTAGAGCCTCTTTGTTATCCTAAGGCTAATGACGTAACTTACACCAGGTTCTCCTGTGTAACTCAGCAACTTTCCTGGGGTTCCAGTACAAGACAAACTCTGTCATCTTGGGGTGAGTCCAGAGGAGACCACCGAAATGGAGCACAGGACACAGGAGGAGAGCTGAATATATTTAGGCTACAGAGGTTGAGAGAAAGCTAGTGTCTTTTTGCTGTCTGCAGCTACCTGGTGGGAAAGGATAGAAAAGCTCAGTTCAGACTTCTCATGGAAGGTGCCAAGGGGCCCAATGGCAAGCAATGGACACAAACTGGCAAAGAAGAAAATCCATCTTGATATAAGAAAGCAAATTTTACACAGAGGTGGATCACTTGATGGGCCTGTAGCTCAGAGAGCTTGTAGTGTATCCAACCTTGGAGATACTCAAACCCTGTCTGGAAGAGACTCTGAAAAACTTGATCTGGCTTTGATGTCCTCTGGTGCATGGTGCCAGGCCATTTGCCGGATTCTGTATGGAGATGAACCGGGAGTTCAATGGAGCTGCTGCAGACATGCCTTTATCTGTTCCTAGCTCTGGATGGAGCAGAGAAAATCAAAGCAGAGGATGACATGGGTGAAAGAGTAGTCTTGTACTGTCCCAGATTGGCTGGAATTAATGGTGGTCTTTGAGGTGATGAGATACCACAGGGATGATCTGACTCATTCTCTTCTTTCCTGCAGGGCTCCCCTGAATTCCTCGGGCAGGCCTTTGCTGTCCCGCAGGTGAAGCTGGTTGATGAGCCATACACCAAACCTACCCTGCAGTTCTTTGATTTCTACAGAGGCACCAAAGCAGCAGGAGAGCTCATTGCCACTTTTGAGCTGATCGAGCTCGATTACAGTGGCTATTTGGAGGTAACAGGCTTGTAGGAAGCTGCACATGGTTGCCAGCTCTCTGAGGAGAACTACATGGGTGAGGAGCTGGTTGCATGGGGCCCACCAGAGGATTTGAAGTTGGAGGCCATATCTGGCTTTCCAATGACAGGAGGCTGCAGGGACAGCCTGTGAGCGCAAAACTAGAAGGAGGGAGAGAGAGGGCTTGGCATAGCATGGAATAGAAGTGACTGTCATCACCTGCTATGTCCTGGTTTCGCCTGTTCAGCCATCAGTGCCTGTGGACGTGGAGCCCAAGGAGCCTGACTACCTGGAAGACCCCTGTGCTGAACGGTTCATCATCCCTGAGGGCATCCGCCCAGTACTGAAGGAGTTTCGCATAGAGGTGTGGTGCCTTCTGCTGCACTGGCTTTCCTCTCAAGCTGCCCCTGGGTGGAGGGCAGGGCTTGGTGAGGGCAGGGCTTGGTGAGGCAGAGTTTGTCTTGTACTGGAACCCCAGGAAAGTTGCTGAGTTACACAGGAGAACCTGGTGTAAGTTACGTCATTAGCCTTAGGATAACAAAGAGGCTCTAGGGGACAGTTTGGAGCTCAAATGAGCCTGTGAGGCCTGAGCAGATGCCAGAAATGGAGCTGCTTGACATGATGGGGAAACCATCTGACTAGTTCAGACAGAGCTGCTGGGCAGTTGAGCTGGGAGTGCAGGCCTGTGCCTCTTCTGGCACTGTAAACATGTGTCCTGTGGGTGGGCGGTGGCAGCGAAGGGCGGTGCCATGCCTGGCATGTCTCAGACAGCAGCTTCATGTTGTGTTTCAGATCCTGTTCTGGGGCCTGAGGGACCTGAAGAGAGTGAACTTGTTTGAGGTGGATGAGCCTCAGGTGATCATTGAATGTGCTGGCAAGAAGGTGGAGTCAGAGGTGATTGTGTCCTACAAAGAGAACCCCAACTTCACTGAGCTGGTCAAATACATGGATGTGGTGAGTGGAAGGGTGGATACTGCCATGCCAGGGTACACCGTGGCTACCCTGCACATGTGCACTGCCTCACTGCATGGGGCAACATAGAAGGAGGGGAACTGCCTCCAGGATTTTGCTCTCCCATGACTACACGGTTCAGCTGCAGAACAAAACCTTGTGAAATTGCCCACCAAGAGCCATCCTAGCCATGGCCCATCACTGCAAGGCTTTGATTTTTGCAAAGGTGTCAGCAGGCTTCTCCTTATGTGATGGGGCTGCCATAGTTTGATAGCTCAACACAGGTTGATCACCCTTACTCCTGTGGACCCCATGCATAATTATTTTGCAGGAGCTCCCAGAGCAGGTATACCTGCACCCTCCGCTCAGCATCTTTGTGGTGGAAAAGCGTGCATTTGGGCGCACTGTGCTGGTGGGTAGCCATGCCGTGTCCGATGTGATGAAATTCTCTCCCAGAGAGCTGGAGGAGGAACCAGAGGGTGTGCCCAAAGGTGAGCTGCTTGGAGAGGTTCTCATGGAGACAACAGGCAGGTTTTGCCAGTGGCAAAGATCCCTGACTCTTCCACTCCCTCTTAGCCAGGCAGCAAAATCCTCTCCCTGGAATCACAAGATCATAGAATCACAGAATGGTTTGGGTTGGAAGGGAGCTTAAAGATCATCTCATTCCACCTTCTGCCATAAGTAGGGACACCCTCCACTAGACCAGATTGCTCCAAGCTCTGTCCAACCTGGCCTTGAACATATTCAGGGATGGGGCAGCCACAGCTTCTCTGAGCAACCTGTGCCGGGGCCTCACTTCCCTTACAGGGAAGAATTTGCTCAATGAGACCTCCATCTTTAGGGAACTGGTCCACTAGGACCAAGGATTGAAAAGGTTTCAGTTCTCTCACATTGTCAGGTCAAGGTCTGTTCATTGGGTGATAAGTTTAGCTAAATAGCTCTATGGTAGCAACAGCCAGCACTCCTGATCTGCAAGCATGAAGAAGAAGCCAAAGATTGATCCATCTGTGGTTATTTCTGAGTAGGGAAGGTATATCTCATAATGCTGAATTCCTGGGAGTCAGCAACAAGCATATTGATGATGGTGGCCAATCTCAGTACTGTAGTTGAATTTCCAGCAGTTTTTTTGCAGGGTCAGGGCTATGAAAAACTTTAAAATCAATCAGACTACAGTGTTTTAACAGGGAGGATTTTCCTGTGGCCAAAAGTAAGAAGTAGTGGGCAGAAATAAATGTATGGAAACATGAAGCTCTTTATTTTCATCTCAGCTTGCAACGTCTCATCTTACCATCTTCCATCTCAGACTGTGGTAAACATTGGACTGGCAGCTGGTGACCCAGGTTCCAGCACTCACCGGCTTTGTTTTGTGAAGGTGAGTGATGTGTTGGGCCCAACAAATTTTGAAGTTTGTAAAGCCAAACTGTAGATTGCAAACGAACAAACAAAGTTCAGAAGTTCAGTGTTAGGTTTCATCCACTGGGTTTTTCTCTGGACTGAAACACTCCCCTCTCCTGCCTGCTCATTGGCAGTGCCATGTGCTGAGGCTCCAGCACAGGGACCTTAAGGAGACCTGCCCTGTGCCTTGAGAATGGCTTCTTTTGTAGCAAAGAACAAACCTGGGGCCACAGGCAGCTTTGTACCTCCTGTGCTCTGCCTGAATGCTGAGCCTTTGCCAGAGGCTCCCAGGGCACTGGAGGAGAGTGCATGAGTGTCCTGGGTGGTCATTTCTTCCCTCCGAACCCTTTTCTCTGTTCTCTTAAGGCTCCTTTGAAAAAGATTCCTATCAATAAGCTTGTAAAGAAGGAAGAGGAATATGAAGAGGAAAAACCAGAACTGGAAGAACTGGATTGGTGGTCCAAGTACTATGCATCCCTGAAAGAGCTGTATAACCAGGTAATATTTTGTGACAGCTGCCAACAGAAGGGAAAATAGGCTGCACTGGTCTGAGGAAGATGTTTTCAACCATACTGAGTGTCACAGGAGCTCTCCTGGCATGGATCTGCAGGAAGATGTGGACTTAGGTGTATCAAGCATACTTAAGGTAGCCAGGTTATCAAGCATCTACTAGATGGGCTGATTTCAGCAGGAGGTGGGTATTGAAACATCCTTGAGGCTCGGTGCTCAGGTGGTGCGAGAATGAGGCAGTTTCTGTTGAGGGACTCCTGAAAATGTGATGTTGCTTATTTTAACAGGGACTTCCATGCTGCTTACTCTGTCTTGGTTACGTCCTAGTATGTGTTATGGGAGCAGGTCTGCTCCAGATTTCCTTCCTTGCACTGTCAACTTAAATTCCAATCAAAAGGAGCTAGCAGGAGGATCTGGGGAGAAGAAAAAGTCATTAAGACCCTTGTTCAATACCAACCCGCAATGATGTTATTGCTGAATGATTTCATGCTATGTATTAATTACTCAGCTGGCAGGAAAATGTCAGTGTTCTCTGCCTGGAGGGAGAAGCCTTTTCTGTCAGGAATCTGAGGTGACTGTTTATTGTGTTTCAGGCATGCAGTGATGAGGAAGATGCTGAGAATGATGACTTGAATGATGCAGGTGAGTCCTCTAGCAATACCCCACTCTAGTGGGGAGAACCAAGATTTTATACCATCCCAGAGGGTACTGGGAATGGTGTCTGTGCTGACAGCAACCTTTTAACATTCACCAACAACAACATAAAAGTGAGCAGAGAGGCTGAAGACATTGACAAGGGCTAACAGGCTATTTCAAGTTGAAAGCACCAAACTTTTCTGAAAAAAAAGTTTGGAAAATAGTCAGAAAAGTCCTGGAAAATAGTGGAGTCTTGTAAAATGGTGTTAAAGCAAGTACTTTCCTGTGTGAGCAAAATTTAGAAAAATCATCTGCAGGGGATCACGGGATTGTCTGGGTGAGACCGGGAAGCAGTGTTGGGATGGAGAGAGGATGATGGACAGGAAAAACTGTCCAGGAGCTGGGCATCACTCTGTGCTCGTGGGATACTCACCTGGGGTACAAGTGAATCAATAACAGAAGGTAACAGAGGTAACAGACATAACAGTAATAACAATCTTTTTATGATCTGAGAACAGTGTTGCAGCTGTAGGTTCAGGTTTGCAGAGGTGTAAGCAGTGACTCATATAGCTCTGACCTGGGAAAGTGCAAAGTATAAAAATGATGTAAATATAATTTAAGGAGAGGCCTTGAGGGTACCTGCATGCCATTAGTGCATGAGGGATTTGGAACCTTGGGAAATGGGACAAGGACACACCCACTCTGTCCTTGGTGTGGTAGTGCCCCTAAGAAAGGTCTAGACACATTCTCTCCAGGCTCAGCTGGCTGTGCTGAAAGTGGCAATGATGCTTCAGTTGGCCACCTAAACCAGCAGGCCAGCAAATAGGCACTCATCCGAAGAGGAGGTTGGGCTCTTTTCTGTGCCTTCCCTGACAGCACCTGTGAACTGGCCCAGTCATCTTCCTTCACTTGGTTTCTGTGCAATTCCTGTCTGAATAGCAGCCATGCAGGCAAACAGGCTGGTAGGTCTATGCCAGTTTTTGTCCCCCCGCCCCCACCCATCCAGCCATGCCATGCTGGGAAACCTGAGATGATGGAAGGACACCTGTTACAAACAGCAAAAGTTCCAGTTGCCATGACACAGACCAAAGCCCTCGGTGAAAGCAGAAGCTATGGCTGGAGTAATTTCACGTAGAGACACTTGACATGATGGGTGTTTCCCAGAGTGTTTCCTAATCTCTTGCTGTCATTTCTAGATGGAGGGAATTTAAATGCATCTTCCATTGACATGGAAGCAGAGGATGAGACAGTGATTGAAGCTGAACCTGCTCAACCCAAGAGGAAGCTCATTGCCACCCTTCAGGTGATAATTGGGGTCACCTAGTCTCTTTCAGCCCTGGCCCTTTGTCCATGTCTTCTTCACCTTCCTGCAGTGGAAGTTACACTGGGAGGAGAACCTGCAGTGTGTGCTGAGGCCCTATCATTGCTGTACTTCAATGCAGCTAGTAAGACCTTGGAGCCAAGCTGAGATGTGCATCCACATCCAAGGCTGGCCCCAGGGACATGCAGCAAAACCATTAACACCCTGCAGTGAGTAATACAGGAGTAAGGTAGGGCTAGGTGAAATGGTTGGAACAGAGAAAGGATGGTCTTTCTGACTCTCCTTTAAGATGGCAGGAAAAGGCCCAAAACTACTTTCTACTTATTTCAGATCTACAACTCTGAACTGGAAAATGAGTTTGGTAATTTTGAAGACTGGTTGTGTATTTTCCCCCTTCATCGTGGCAAAGCAAGTGAAGATGAAGATGGAAATGAGGATGAACATTATGTGGGGAAGTACAAGGTACTGTTTCATTTGGATGACATTTGTGCTGCTTGTAGAAGATGATCCTTACGACATGTATTTTAGAGTAAGCCAACATCAGCAAAACCTTGCAGGGTGCATGGGTGTGCAGGTTGGGCTGCAGCTTGGCCAGGATACTGTTAGTGCCTGTGGAAGCAGTGGTACTGTGGTCCTACTGTTGTTAGCTTATAAATCCATCCAATTCAGATTTTTTAGCTGCTACAAGGAGGAAGCATGAAGTATAAAGAACTCATTCTGGTTGCAGCCTCTGGGTGTATTCAGTATGCATATAAGTATTATATAAGTAAACTTCACTGGTTTTAAAATTAGCAAAACTTATTTAAAAGAGGCATCATCCTCCCATCCAGGAGCTCTTGAAGACTCTGAAATATCAACTACAGAAGCTATAGCTGTCCCTAGAAAACCTTTGGTGTCCTCTGTCTTTGGCAGTCCAAAGTGCCTAGAGGTGCTCAGATCTGACATTGGCAGTGGTATGACAGCCTGCAGCCTAAATTGCAAGCAGGGATTGCCTGGGCCATGTGGACATGACTGGACCTTTGGGAAGGACTGTCCCCATGGGCACAAGGTGTCTGTGGTCTGCATGGGGAAATGGCTCTGATTTTCTAGTTGGCAGGTGAAGCTGGTGGCTCCAATCCTTTCTGAGATATTCCCATGTATATCCAGCTGTTCCTTGAAAAGTGTTTTCTGCAGGGCTCCTTCTATGTCTACCCAACTGAGGAAGCTGTTTCAGAACCTAAGGTCTCCCGGGGGATTCCAAGGAACAGACCTATCAAGGTTCTTGTAAGAGTTTACATTGTTAAGGTAAGTCTCTGGTGGAGGTGGCAGTAATGCTTGGTGGTCTCTCCCCTCCATGTGGGCCTTCTGCCATTCTCTGCTCAGTAAATGTGAGCAGTGGCACTTGTGAAAAATTTGATGCTGGCTTGAAGCCTCTGCCAGTAGAAGACACCTACATCATGTCCATGGAGAGTCTTCCATGCTTTGTAGCTTGAGGATGGGCAGATGGGCATTTCTTGGCTCCTCACATCTGCCTTGAGATCATGAACAAGTAGGTGGGTCCACAACTAAAGACATCAATGGCTTGTAGAGTGAGGATTTGTGTGGGACCAAGTGGCTGTTTCACTGCTGGGGTAGTTGCTGGAGGGACCTGATCAAGCGGGCTTGGGTGGTGTCAGGCCTGTGCAGTGTTCCTTGTGCAGGTTGCTCTCCACAGCTGTGAACAGCGATATCTTTTGTATATTCCAGGCTACAAATCTGTCTCCAGCAGACCCCAATGGCAAAGCAGACCCCTATGTGGTGGTGTCTGTGGGGCAGCAGCAAAAGGACACAAAGGAGCGATACATCCCAAAGCAGCTCAATCCTGTGTTTGGAGAGTACGTAGGAAGGTTTCACCTAGCAGGTTTAATAAGAAGAGTGCAAATCTGGGGCTTGGAATGTGGCTCAGCATGTAAGGTCTTCTATTCCTTTCTGATGGAGAATCTTGTGCCTTAACACAAAGCCCCTGGGCATGTCTCTTGTCTCCAGCTAACTCAGGAGCCATCATGCTTTGGGTGAGGAGGCGAGCACACCCAAGGACTTGATTTAAAATTGGAAGCCGAGCATTGGAGAGCTTTTTCCGTAACTCCAGGCCCTCTATCTGAGCCATACATTCCTGGAAAAGTAATTCCTTTGTTTGAACATGCACACTGAAAATTGCACATAATGAATTTGGAGAGAACCAAAGTTTATCATAGGCCTTTAAGTTGTCAAATACAGTTCTTAAATGCGTAGGATTATCAAAGCAGAGCATGTGTTTCATTTCCATCCTCTTTGCTAAAATTGCTCTTTCCCTGTTTGTTTCTGTCCAGAGTTATGGAGCTGACAGTCTCCTTTCCCATGGAATCAGAACTCACTGTGGCAGTATTTGACCATGATTTGGTTGGATCTGATGATCTGATTGGGGAGACCAAGATTGACTTGGAGAATCGATTCTACAGCAAGCACAGAGCCAACTGTGGAGTGGCTGCGCAGTATGACTTGTAGGTACCAATGTGACACATTAGGGCCGTAGACATTCTTCTCACCTACCACATGCGGGTAACAGAGCTCCTGTTCTGCGAGACAGAATATGCATTTACGGGTGCTCCACAGATTAACTACAAGTTACACGGATAACTCCATCTCTTTAGACACCTACCAGCTTCCTGTGATAGCTCTAATTCCTACTGCAAACTAATATACCTTGCATAATATAGCAAAAAAATTCCTTTATTGCTTACACATTGGTGTTCTGTGAGAAAAGTGCTTGCTTGACTCTGGCCTCTTTCAGAAAATACAGCAGTTTCTCTGGCAGTATTTTGTAAGCAGCAACACTCAGGACATCTGATTTCCTTTGGCCTCCTTCCATATGGATTCTTCTGTGTCTTTGGCCAGTTTTCTGCAAACTTCTCTTCTCCTACCCTGCTATTGGAAAATTAGCTGTGGGAATGGAGTTGAGTACTCAGCACAGCTGAAACCTCTTTCTCACTTAGGAACTGCATCTAAAATTGCTCCTGCTGCTGGCATTGCTTCTGCTGCTCAGAAGCTAGTAGTTCTATGGGGTGCAAGTCCAGCTTGTTCTCTACCAGGACAGAGTTTGTTTAGCTTTTTGTTCATTAAGTTTTTTTCTACCCTTTTTTAAGCCCAGGGTTTTCCCAGTGAAAATCTGAGCAGGGTTCTAGTGACATAGCCTGTGCTTTGGGAGGGGAGGCTGTTTCACAGCCTAGAAAAGAAACTTAAGCAGAAGAAGTTCTTGATATTTTCTTTTTCCATGCAGAAATGGCTACAACATGTGGCGAGATGCTTTTAAACCCACACAGATCTTGGACAGTTTATGCAAGAAAAACTCAATCCCTGCTGCAGAGTACAGATGGGAGGAGATCAAAGTGGACAATAAAATATTCAAGGTCCCTCCAGAGGCTTTTCCTGAAGGTACAGAGGGCTTGTTGAACTGGTCCTTTAAATAGCTCCCTGTGCTCAGCAATGCACATGCTGGTGGGTGGTCTGGGAGCCCACAATCCTCTCTTCTCTGAGGTGACCAGGCTGGCCTCCTCACTCTGTGCCCTGCATGGCCCAGTTTTTTGGGTCACTGTGAGGTGCATCCTTGGTTCAGTGCCCTTGTTTCAGTGGACACTGTTGCACTGGGAGAAGATGTGATCCAGGCCATTAGGTACCAAAGTGGCATCCCAGGCAGTGGGTGGAACAAAGTAAACCCACTTACACAGCAGTGTTGCTCATGGAGGTTTGTTGTATGCCAGCTTATTCTGGTGGCTGGTACTGTCAAAAAACTGTACCTTCATCTGCTTATGATCAGTATCAGCAAGAAAATGAAGTCCTGCTTGAGGTTATGGGTGTTTTGGAGTTTTTTGTTTTGTTTTGTTTTTTTGGTGTTTGTTTGGTTTGGTTTGGTTTGGTTTGGTTTGG
>VYZR01091559.1:19264-31549 GCA_013400675.1 Oxylabes madagascariensis
GTTTGGTTTGGTTTGGTTTGGTTTGGTTTGGGGTTTTTTGTTTGTTTGGTTGGTTTTTTGTTTTGTTTTGGTTGGTTTTTATTTTTGTTTTGTTTTGGTTGGTTTTTTGTTCGTTGGTTTTGATGGTTGGTTGGTTGATTGATTTGGGTTTTTTGTGGTGATGGTTTTTTGTTTGGTTTTCTTTAATATTTTTGGGTGGTTTTTGTTTGTGGGTGTTGTTTTGTTTTGGGTGTATTTTGCGGGGTGAGGGGGAGGAGGAAGGGAGTGTTTTTTTCAGTCTTCTTTCCTGTTTTTAGCTGGCTTTGTCCAGGAATGCTCTGTGCTTCCAGTAGCTTCAGGTGCCTTGGGTGATTCCACACTGCCCCTCTTACTGTTTATCTCCACCTTGTGGGCAGCTTCTGCTTCTCATTTGCTGTTTTCCTTCCTTCTAACTGGCATTACAAACCCTGAGCCAGGGCCACAGATGTCCAAGAACACACCAACCTTTCACCAGCAGTGATGGAGAACTTCCCTCAGTTCCCTGCAGGCCCTGCTGCAACCAACACCTGTGCAATTGAATCCAGCCTCGAGCAGATGTGGCCCACTTGTGGATGGCTGAGTACTGCAAGGCAATGCTATGTAGCCTGTAGGCAGGATGATCCCTGGCCTTACCTGCTCAGAGTGAGGACACCTACATGTCTGGCCAACTTAACTTTCTCCTTGTTTCAGTGCAACTGTTCCTCAGTTTTCTGGTGGTCTCTATGATTTATGCAAAGAAGGGAAAAGAAATCCTACTTAGGAGAGGGCAAGGAGCCTCCAGAAGCCCTTTTCCCCTTTTTTTCCGGTCACTAGATAGCTGGGGAGGGAGAAACAAGGTGCTCTCCTGATGTTCCCTGACAGCTGGCTCTGGTTCCAACACAGCTGCAGCTGGTGCCCTGTGAACCTCTGCTGTGCTTGAGCACTGCTTGGAATGGTTTAGGTCTCAGACTGATATCCAAGGGGCAGTTGCACTCCATAAACCCAGGAGGGGGTGGGTCATTATGCTCTCACCTGTTGGCTCTGGCTTATCTCCCACCAGCAAGATTTGGTCTTGAAGCCATTTGGCTTTGCTATGCCAAAGGAGTCAATTACTAATTGTGTTCATTAACAGAGAGCACAGCTGCATGTCTTGAGTGTGGCGAGTAATGCTTTCCAGTAGCAAAAAAGCTACTTCCAGTAGCATTACTTCTCTGGCAAAAATTCCAACCAACCATGGGTTGGTTGGCACTACCACGGAGATGTGGGGACTTGAACTGCCCCAGAGGGTCACATCCTCCTCAATATCCCTTGGATCTTTTTCCCAGGGCCAGAATAAATTCTTTTTTGCCCTTTCCATTGCATTTCTCTTGGCTTGTTTTCTTCCTGCCTGCCATTTCTCTCATCACTGCAACATATTGAACTCACTCCCCTCATCTTTGCTCTCCTGCTTCTCCCCATTTGTTTTTCTGGAGAGGTGCTTGTTTGCCCAGTCCACCATCTCCTGTTCTTGTGCTAGTGACTCATGTCCTGACATGACTCTTGCTGGCCAGAAGCCTTTATCTTCTCCCTGGCTGTGTCCTGCTGCAGAGGCCTCTGTGAGGAACAATAGAGGAGTGGCAGATGAGAGCTTGTCGGTGGATGTTGAACATAAGGCTTTGTACGTCCTGCAGCACTGGGAAGAGATGCCAAGATATGGGTACAAGCTAGTACCAGAGCACGTGGAAATCCGGTCTTTGTACAACCCAGAGAACCCCGGACTTGTGCAGGTGAGATGTGTTTCCATGCCAAACCTCAACGTTGTTTTGGGGAAGCACCTTCTGGACAGCTGGTTTCCCGCCCCCTGTCTGGTCTCCTGTGAATCTTACGCATTGTCCCCTTCCTGGGTGGGTGACTGGAGTTGTGTCTATGGGCCATGAGAACTTCAGCAATGAAGTGAGGACATTGGCTGTGGTTGTCCTTTGCTCACATCTACCCTCTGACCTCTCATGATCTTTCTGAGCACCCTTTCCTCAAGGAACTTCTGTCCATTGATGTTGTGTTCACAGTGCTGGTGACCCAGAGTCCTTCCTATCTCTGCAGGCCATTTAGCACTGCTCTGATGAGGATGGTGTGTGGGTGGCAATAGACCTGCTCTGCTTTTGAGCCCTGCCACCATGCACCCCTGTGGGTTATGGTATCCTTGCCTATACCTGCCTCTGCTGCATTGTTCCTTATCACTGCTGTTTTGCAAGAACCTTGTTCTGCACCCTTGGCTTCTCCCTGGCTGGAGAAGAAACATCCATCCTTAGTTTTGTGCAATGCAGTCACCTGAACTCACCATTTTAATGTCCTGCACTGAAATCTCCCGTTCCCTTGGGTACTGGAGGTTTGAACAAAGCAGAGTTCTGCTGTCATGCTGGCTTTGTTTGGCACTGGAAATGTATGTGGGGAGAGCAGAGTCAGACCCATCACTTCCTGGTTTTGTTGGTTTTGCATAAGCATTGCATTACCGTATGCTCCTTATTAAGACAGAGGGACATGTTTGCCTCTGTTTGAAATGGATTCAGTGTAGGTGAAGTGTTTTTTCTTGGGAGCAGAAACAAGCAAACTTTCATAGCCTTAATTTTTTTCCCTGTGTAAAATCCAATCTCATGTCACTCTCAAGTGTTGGGAATAGAGAGAACCAAGCAGGGGCTTTCTGATGAGAACTTTCCTTGCCCTTTGAAGAGGTGGAGACTGATCTGTCTTTTGAAGTGTCTTTGCTGTCTTCTCTCATCAGGGCTTCTTGCACATGTGGATTGACATGTTTCCAAACGATGTCCCTGCACCACCACCCGTCAACATCAAGCCACGACTGCCTGTCAGGTAGCACTTGTGGGGGTAGGCCTGGGGCTGGTGGGCTGCAGGGAGGGTCAATGTCCCTTGCCATGGCTGATGGGATGTGCCACAGGACACAGGCTGAGGGTCAGTACTAGTGTGGCATGTGGCCCTCTTTGCTCCAGCTCTGACCACAGGATGTTCTCTTGAATGTATCACCGTGGGCCATGAGCGCTTCAGCTGCACAAAGGTTTGGGGGAAGGGCAGGTTAATGTCTCTATGGCTGGACATAAAGGTAATAGAAACCCAGGCCAGAGCTACTTATCAGCAATTGAGAGACAGGGACTTTCCGGGTTCTGATCAGAAACCAAATTTATTGAGCATACAAGGCGTTTATATAGGGTTTTTCTTGTACAGCACTTATATAGGGTTCTATTTTTGGTAACAATTCTCATTGGTTATACATTCTTTATAACATCAGTTACTTGGTAATCATTACAAAGTTTCACAACATGTTTCTTGGTCACTTGTACTCTAGGAAGCTTTTATCTGTGTCTGTCTCTCCCATGGTTTCTGCTCGATCAGGCCTAAGATACTAGGTTTCTTCATCAGTTCCATTATACCCTCTGTTTCAATCCCCACACTACTTATCAAACTCTATTCTGGCTAGTGGACAGATGTCCTTGAGAGCCTGGAGAAGTGCAGTTGAAGGAGGAAATCTGCTGTTTTCAAGGGTCTAATGGTACTTTTGAGGTGGAGGGTCCAGATTATTCTCAAACGTGCACCTGAAAGGACAAGAGATAATGAACACAAATTGCAGCAAGGGAAACTCCAACTGAATATAGGGAAAACATTTTCCCAGTGAGAGTGAAGCTACCCTGGAATAGGGACAGATTGTCTCAGATGTGCTGGGATGTCCATCCTTGGTGATATTAAAAACTAATGCAGACAAGGCCCTGAGCAATCGACCTACTGTGAAGCTAGAGCAAGAGCTTGGGGCAGAGATTGCGGAGATCCCTTCCTGCCTAAGCTTTTCTGTGCTCTTACGGCTTAGTAGAGCAGGGTGGCTTTCCCATGCACCAGGGATTTGGTTTGCAAAAGCTACCTGTCTTGACTGTGGGTGTTTTTCTTGTAGAGTTGTAGTGTCCAGAAAGGGTTTTATGCCTGGCAGTGAGACTGCTGGGCTGTGCTTGGTGAGAGGAGCAGGGGGAACTACACTGCTGGGAAGGTTCAAGTCCTGCTGCTCTGGCATTGTGCTCAGGGCTTGATATGCCCTCCCAGGCACCAGGGACAAGGGCATGTGTCTCACCTCTGTGTGCTTCCCACAGCTATGAGCTCCGTGTGATTATCTGGAACACGGACGATGTGATCCTTGACGATGTCAACCCAGTAACAGGAGAGCCTTCCAGCGACATCTACGTGAAAAGGTCTGGTGGGGATGAGAGGGAGGCCAGAGCCTGGCTGCCCTGCTCCCTGCCCTGGCTCACATGCTCACTTGCCTTCTCTTAACCTCTGCTCCTCCTTGCCTTGGTGTGAGGTGCCCACTCCAGTCCTCTGCATGGGCTGCTGTAACCCCAGAGATGTTGTCCAGGTGTTCCTCTGGGTTGACCCTTTCCTGCTATCCCGTGAGGATCAGTGCTTCCATCCTTCTGCTCTGCCTTTGAGGCTGGTTGACAAGGGTAGAGGGTAACTGAGTTTCTCCTGCAGCTGGATAAAAGGTCTTGACCATGACAAGCAGGAGACAGATGTTCACTTTAACTCCTTGTCTGGGGAAGGAAATTTCAACTGGAGGTTCATCTTCCGCTTCAATTATCTCCCGACTGAGAAGGAGATCACCTACAAGAAAAAGGATTCTGTCTTCTCTGTGGAGGAATCAGAGTTTCGGGAACCAGCTGTTCTGGTCCTCCAGATCTGGGATTATGACAGGATTTCAGCTAATGACTTTCTAGGTATGGTGTTACCTGCTGGAAGTGGGGTGACCTGTCCCTTACCTTGCTGGAGCATTACAGCATTTCCCTGGGGTTCAGCTCTCTGAGAAGGGACTCTAGGACTATCAGATCAAACTCTTCAGTTCAGCAGTCACCTGGGCTGCTTTTTCACACCTGAGCTATAGGCAGAGCCTGGAGATAGGCACCTCCCCTACACAGACATGTAGTGCTTGCATGCTTGTCCCAGGGCCTTGGTGTATTTTTTCAGGACCTGTCACATCACAGGACTTCCAGGTTCTGCTTCCTCACAACCTTTCCAATAAACTTGCTTGTTTTCTGTGCTCTTACTTAGATATGCAGATCCCAAAGTCTGGGCCCAAGAACATTTTTCCCAGGACTTTATGTTGTAGGCACAGGGACAACTTGGCGTGAGACTATTGACAACCTTTGTGAGACTATTGGCACTTGAATTGTAGTATCCCATTGCTGGGGGCTCAGAGTTCCCTGGATGCTCTGGTACTTCCCGGTAATCAGACCTGCTGAGCTGGGCATGCAGCAAGGCCTGGTGCCAAAACAGAGCTAGTGGTGGTACCCCCACATTATGCTAGCACAACTACTGCTGATTTCTCTCCCACTTCAGCTGTCATCCCCAAGTTTATAGCGCTCTGTTCAGTTGTTCCTCCCTTCTTCAAATGTTAACCTCCCTATTAAAAAACAGCACCTTTCCCCTACTATCTCTTGGGCATGTTTAAACTCTTCTTATACTTCAACCTTTTCTAGTGTATTTAAGCGACTTTACTGCATGAGGCATCACTTTCAGTGATTCAGCCATGAAGAACTGAGGCACTGAAGAAAGCATTAACAATTCCGATGATTTCTGCCATCTATAATCTCAGGATCTTCTAGACAGTAAGGGGCTTCTGCAGGGTTTATTGCAATCTCCTACCCCAAGCAGGGCTAGATGCACTGTAGGTCAGGTTGCTCAGGACATTTTCTGGGTGAGTTTTGATTGCCTCCAAGGATGGATTCCCAGCACCCTTCTGGGACCCTTTTCCTGACTGCACCTTTCGCACAATTCTCAGGTATCTTTACTTGCAGCATTTTGTTTGTTTCCATATGTGCTTTCATTATCCATTTCTGAGAAGAGTGTAGCTCCATCTGCTCTGTAGCTTCCTTTAGGCTGTGAGTGATGCAGTAAGATGTCCCTCTTGACCTCTCTTCTCTGGGCTGAACATATGTGTCTCACACGCCTCTTGCTGTGGCACGTACTACAGAATTGACTATCTCAGCCACTAAACACTATTTAGTTGATGCCTTTCTTGTGTTGGGGGTCCAAAACTGGGCACTGTATCCAGATGCAGTCTCACTTGGAACTGAGCAGAGAACACTCACATCCCTTGTCTGCTTTTGCCAGTACAGACCAAGATGTGGTAAGATTGTTTTGTTGCAAGGGATCAGTGCCAAAGTGGGACGGGAGCTCATTTTGAGCAGAGCAGCGGCACAAGGCTGAACAGGGAGATGAACTGAGGCTGCTGCAGATCTAAGACAAACTTGAAACCTTTAAAGCATTTATAATTTTGAACTATTATAATTTTATAGTTTAAATTGACATTTCCAGGAATTAGAGAGGAAGATGAGTTTGGACATGTGAGGAGAGCAGGGTGGGACATGATAAAGGGGTGAAAATAACTCACCATGTGAGCTCGCCAAACAGCCCTTATCAAAAATGAGACAAGACCTGGGGCTTCTGCCTCCTAGTCTCTAACTCCTGAGTTAGTCCTTTCTTATGCAGAATTTCAGGTTCTTCATCTGTAAATGTGCAGGGTTCTGCTAGATCATTACAGCAGCTGGGACTTACTCGTGGCAGTTGGGAGTGTGGCAGAGACAGCCAAATGTCATGTGGGGCTGACCTCAGGGTTTTACGATGTGGTCTCCTCTTCCCTGTGCTTGCAGGCTCCATCGAGCTGAAGCTGCATGACATGGTGCGGGCAGCCAAGAGCTCTGAGCATTGCACCATCAAAATGGCCAAGGAGAATGCAACACCTCGATTCTCCATCTTCCGAAATAAGCGCATGAGGGGCTGGTGGCCCTTCATCAAACTCAGAGATCAAGAAGATGACAAGAGAGAGGAAAGGGAGTACAAGAAGAAAAAGAAAAAGAAGTGGAGCAGCTCAGTCAAACCAGAGGACATGGAATTCACAGACGCCTGTGGGAATAAGTACCTCCTGACGGTAAGGTGGGGTGCTGGCACGGGTGAGCACAGCCAGTGTTTTGCCTCTGCCTTGATATGGCAGCCTGTCCTACGTGCACACAACCTACAAAGGCAGCAATGACTCAGCTTTTACAGGATCCTGAAGACTTCTTCAATCTACTGCCGATCCAGCACTTTGTCTACCCGGAAGTACCACCTGCTGTGGCATGCAGGGGTGTCATACTTCATTATTCCCCTGAGCTTCCCATAGAGTAGTGCTCCATGAGGGGAGCTGTCTTTGTTTAGGAATTTAGTGTTCCCACTAAACACCCCAGACCATGTTCTCTTTGCTCACTCTTACTCCAAAGCAAGAGGCATATGGCTCCCCATCAGCCAGTCAGGACAGCAGCAGATGCCTGTCCTGGGATGTCTGCCTGCCCAAGACGAGTAGGTGCCAACTGACCAGGGACAGACTCACTCCTGATACCCCTGTTAACGGACCACTGTGTGTTCCCAAGGGTGAATTTTGCTCCATGCCTTTGTGGGAGGGTGCAGACAAATCAGGTAGTTGAGGAGTGCATTAAAATACAGTTCCTTGTCTGCAAAACAGTTAGTTTCTTACCAGGCCACATTTTCCACTGGCTGTGAAGTAAGACTGTAAGTAGCCAATAGAGAAAAAAGCTCTGAGCCATCTGTAGGTGTAACTGGGAGAAAAACACCCAATTGTGGCAGGATATGTGGTCAGCAGGCTGGTCTGTGAAGCAGCACATTCAACTGTGGCTCAGACATATTGTCCCTCCAGGGTAAGGTGGAAGCGGAGTTCCAACTGCTGACTGTGGAGGAGGCTGACAAAAGTCCTGTTGGCCTGGGCCGAAAAGGGCCTGAACCCCTGGAAAAGCCCAAGTGAGTATCTGATTATTACCTTTAGGATGGATAGACGGTGCTGTGTTCTCAGCAGCTGTTTGTATGGAAACTGGGAGTATTAGCTTGTCAGGAAGCCAGGAGCAATGACTAAGGCCCTGGGCAGTGGAGTCTGCAGGACCAGGACTGCCACGGTTTCCCAGAGCTCAAGTGAGTCCACAGGACTTGAGGCTGCAGCACTTGGCCCAGGGTTGATCTTAGGAAGATACTCAAGGCAGCTGTGCCATAACATTTCTTGTACAATGGTGAGGTCTGTCTGTGTGAAGGGATCCCATGTGGACTAGGGTGAAGGACAGCTCTGGGGACACTGGGGCACTGTTCCAAGAGTCCTGTCCTGTTGTCTCTAGCGTTTCCACAGGCAGCGCATTTACTGTAGCCCCTGGGCTGATCCTGCCTGAAAGCAGCAGGAAGAGCTGGTGATTCATGAGGGGTAGCAGGACACCAAAGCAGAAGGGCCAACGTGATGCTCTGTGGTTTGAGGCTGTGCTTATCTATTCTTCTCTTCCTGTTGTAGTCGGCCCAAAACAACTTTCAACTGGTTTGTGAATCCCATGAAGACCTTTGTGTTTTTTATCTGGAAGCGGTACAAGAGATACATAATTATGCTGTTTATTGTCACTGTTCTGACAATCTTCCTGGTTCTTTTGGTCTACACCATGCCTGGATACATCAGCGAGAAGATCATCAATGGATAAATGCTCTCCAGCAGAGGACTACTCAAAGACAAGGGTGATTGTAGCAGGAATCAAGATAGGATCAGAAAGTTTAATGAAACCCTGCGGGTGCAGAGACAGCATAGAGAGACAGAGACCTGCAGAAATGAGCTTTGTTTTCCTCATGAATAAAAGCTCCTTGTCTACTCTCTCTCGTGCTTGAGGTTTTTAGCTGCTTTCTGGAGCTGGGGGCCAACCTCTTTCTTTGTGCAGTACAGGCTGATCCCAGTTCAGCAGTCCTCATTACTGCCCCTTTGCCTTTCCTCCTGAGTAGTACAGCAGCAAGGACTACACTGGGACAACAAGAGGTCATGAGTGTGCATCTGTGTTTCATGTTGGGCTGATGTAAACTAAATGACAGTTGTTCTCAGCATGGTTTCTGGTGCGCCAGGGTTCCTGTCATCTGCACAGACAAGCCCTGACATGATCTGATGCTAGTGGAGGTGTTTCCACCAGGGTTTTGAGAGGATAGATTCCTTCTGAGAGGTGTAGGTGATGCTCAGTGGGACCACAGCTTATCCAAAGAATTTAATTGACTATGCAGTTTCATAGCAAAGGTGCCTGCCTCATGGCCTTTTGAATGGGACAGGAATAGAGTATGTTTTGGGGACAAAATGGTGTGGGAAGAGCCAGGCAGGTAGATGTGAAGCAGGTGAGGACTCTGGCTGGACATGAAGCCAGAAATTGGCGTGGGGCAGACAGGATGTTACCCCAGTGAGTCTAGAGTTCAGCCATGGGGTGGAGACCCCAGAATGGCAAAGAGGGAGGCCTCTCTCCCTCTAGGGGACCTTTGGGCTGCAAGGTGGGGGTGAAATAGGCTGCAAAGTGCTCAGGTCATGCAGCACCTGCTTGGGGCTACAGCAAAGCCCTGGGCTGTGACACTGCTGCATCACTCCCAGTTTTTCTGTAGGGCCTATTGAGTGGGAGGTTGCCTTCATAAATAGTGCCTGGTCCTTCCCAGCAGTGCCCAGTGCACCCCAGCAGCGACTGGTCCATTCAGACAAACTCAGTGCATTCCAGCAAACGCAGTGCACACCTTCAGAGATCCCTCTTGGCTCTTTCAGCAATGCTCAACCACATTTCCCACCACACCACCTGTTGAAACTCTGGCATTGGTCTCCGCCTCATAGCAGATGAAGCTGGATTTTGGTGTCCTTTTGTTGGTTCAGCTTTTCCTGAGGTCTGAGGCCAGCGGAGTGGTTCCCGTGGCTCCCCCAGGTTCTGGCCGACGATTTCCCGTTGATTGTCTGATCTCGGACCAAAACGAAGCCGAACAGTTCAGGAAAGAAACAAAACAAACAAACAAAACCAAAAAACCCCACAAAAACCCGACAAAAAACAAAAGCCACCGAAGGATTCCTCCCAGGCCAGGGAAAGGGGAAAAAAAGAAATATATTGCTTAAGCTAACAAAAAACTCAAGCTAGCTAAGCAACAAAGTAATGTCCGATCTCCATGGCACCCAGCACGCCCCAGAGTGAGGGCTTTGAACAAAGCCAAAGGCTCCCACATCCACACCCCGCCCCCTGATCCAGCAACCATTTGGGGGCATAAAGCCAAGACATAGGCAGGCTTCCTCAAAATACTTTGGTTTATAATTGCTGCTGTGTACCTGGGATGTGCAGGTGTGTGTCTGTGTGTACAAAATGAATGGAGGGTGGTGTCTGTTCAGGGTGTGGGTTTGCAAGGCAAGAGGTTCATCCCTGCCTTTGCTGCTGACAGCAGTACCCCAGGCCTCTGCCCTAGACCCCTCCAGGCCCAAATGTGACCGTGATTCATGCCAGCAGTTCCCCTTCTGGGTCAGCACCATGGCTGCCCTGATCTCAGTGTGCAGCAGATGCAGGAGGACTTCAGGTCACCCACCATCTCTGCCTTCGCCAGCCATATGGACCACTGCAAGGCTACTGACAACAGCCTGGAGAAGAAGACCAGGGGTGGAGGGCTGCAGGGATGCACCCTGGGGGATGGGTAGGTTCAGTAGGCCCATCATCACTGTGGGCCTACTGAATCTGTACCAGATCAGGCACCACCATGCCATTTGTCACCATGAGTAGAGAGTGGTTTGGATATATTTGGGTGTCTGCAAAACACTCAAAGCAAAAATTTGATAAAGGCATGTGACGGGTGGCCAGGTGTGTCAGGGACCGAAGATTGGACTAAGGCATGACATATTTGGTCCACAGTTGTGCATGATGACAAGATAATGTAGAAGAACTCATTGTTAGAAGAAGAACTTACTCATAGGACTATCCTTCAGAAATGGAACTATTGGTCACCTGGTGGGATTGATCCTGTGAAAGGGAAAGAATACAATAAAGCCATTGCTGGCATGGAGATGTGATCATGGGCCATTGTGACCTCATCTCATGCACTGGCCCCACCTGAGATGGTGTTGAAACTGGCCACTCCTGAGGAGGAGATACACGGTGTGGTCCTGGGGTGGAGAGAGGACAATATGATGCACACCGTGTTGATCCAGGGGATGTCCTGAAGGTGTGTTGCCCTCCTGCCCCTCCCACTCAAGAGTCATGCTCTATCTCCTTCTCCTGCTCAGTGGCTTCTCCACCATCCAGGGGTCAGTATGTATTTGTTGCTAACGTGACTAATACAATTGACTAGTTTTGTTATTCTGACTGTGTCTTGAGTTTTTTGAGCATAGGCATCCTCCCAAACCCATAACACCAGGTGACAGGCACCTATTGGCTGAGAACAAGAGCAAAGGGGGAGATGTTTATACGGGAAGGCTGTGCCTGCTACTGGTCTCGCACCATGGGTGGAAGAGAAGACAGAATGCTTTGGCCTGAGAAGCATCTAATAAAAAGCAGAACAAAACATTGAAGGAAGTTTTTGGGGGTGACAGAAGAGTTTCCTTGCTTATCCAGAGTCAAGCTGTGGCATACAGTGACATGGGATATTCAGAGTGGTTCACATAGCCAGGGGGAGAGCTGGCCACTGACCACAGTATCTGATGCAAAAATAATTTGGGTTAAATGCCTTTGTTTTCTGGCCGATTGCAAAGACCAGAGGATTCCAATAAGCATCAAGCATGGTGTGGAAGGGGAAGGGTTTGCTGTATGTTGCCAGATGACTTAGACCTGCCTTGGGCCTTAGCTGAAAACTGTCCAGCCTAGTGTAAACATCACACTGACCTGCTGTGGGCGAATCAAGGTCCTGATCACCAGTGGAAAGTAACATCTGTGAGATGTTGCCACTGTGGCACGGCTCTCTCTATGGTGGGCCAGAGGGCTCCAAGCCTCTTGGTGCCTCCCCGTGGTAGGTCTAGTAAATGTGCTGCAAGCAACCAAACTATACCACCACCACATCACCTCTCTCATTTTGTACTTTCAGCAGATGAGGGTTTTGCCAGTGCTGACCTGTAGGCTGTGACTACTGCACAGCCCTGGGGCACTGCAACATCTGCAGATGTGAAGCTGTGCTCCTGTAGATAATTTTATCAGAAACGGCCACTGAGGCCATATCATCTCAGGCCTCTGGAGGCCAGGACTCACTCAGGAGCCTCTGGGCATGGGACAATTTCCTTGTGTTTCTTAGTTTTTAATTGTTAGTCTATCCTTTAGACCCATCAAAAAGCTAAAACTTCAGCTCTTTAAAACCAAGCTTCTATATCAGGAACCTGTGTTTAGAGAGAAACACTGCTGACCTCGTTCATGTCTGCAGAGCTCCTGGCTTGGGACTTGCATGTTGGAGTCGTTTGAAGTACATACTATATTATTGGCTTTT
>VYZR01091564.1:0-11423 GCA_013400675.1 Oxylabes madagascariensis
TTTTTTTTTTTAAAGAAAACCAAGCAAGGCTAGGCTGAAATCCTGCAGGAGTCATGTCTCACACCCCTGCCTTTGGCTGCACGGGCACAGCCCCTTGCACTTAGGCTTGGCTGGCACCAGGGCCAGCCCACTCTGCAGCTGTGGGAGTCAGCATGGTGCTGCTGCAGGGGCAGCTGAAGGACACACAGCAGCGTTAGAGATCTCAAGCAGCAAATCCCTGCCAATGAGGCAAAAGCCTCTAATGAGCATCACTTTTATCATTGTGTCAATCAGGGATAAACACTCGTGGACCAGCTAGGCTACAATGGGCTGTTTGAGATTTTTGACCTTTAGTCTGAGGTTTGTGAAATTGATAAAATCACAAGCTGCTGTAATAACCGAGCTTATTATGCCTCATTCCTTCATTTTATGGGTAGCTTAGGGCTTTTTTATTATTATTTATTTTATTTATTTGTCTTCAAAACAGCAAGGTTCCTTCTCTAAGGTAGGAGTGAATGTAATTATGTCCTTTGGCAGCAGTTCACAGCTTCTGTTCAGAATCACAGCCCAGAACGTGGGTTTTTTCTCTAAGGATATGTGGTCCTTTTGCATGATAAGAAACAGATTAAATATGTATTTTAACACAAAAGATCACCATGACCTTTAAGTTTCATCCATTTTGTTGGGCTGTGCTTGTCAATTACCACATTGCAACTGGGCAGGGGGACAAAATTTTGTTTCATTTTCTGGACTATTGTCTTGGGCTGCTCTGAGGAGCCCTAAATATTTCTTTTGCATAACATTCCTATTTACATGTCACCCAACACTCACAGCAAACCTGACTATTTGTGTTCTCCACTGACATTTTGCAGTGACATTAATGACATCATTTATTTTGCAAAACTTCCCTGTTAATTTTCACAGAAGGAAGAAACTGAAATCTTGAGGAGATAGAAATGGCAAGGTAATATCAGGAAATATTATCCAATCTTAGAATCCTTTCTTGCTTACAGAACAGCTCTTTCACAGGCTGCAAAACCTTACCTCACAGACCAGCTGGGACAAGGTAAAGAGTAATAGGATCTCATTGTCAATGTCACCTGGAAATTCTTTGCACCCCTAAAATTGATGTGTCAGTCACTTTAGGGCGAAGGGATATTGTACGTGTTGGGACAAGGCTCCTACCCCTGGCTTGACCAGGGAGTTTGTGACCTAAAAGGAGAGACCAAACACACAGAACACATGTGAGAGCCTGAGATAAAGGACAGCAATGAGCAGAGAAGGAAGAAAGGAAATGCTAAGGAGAACTCCCATCACCTAGCTGAGACGCCTGGGATTGGACTGAATGGATTCCCGTTATTCTCAGCTGAAAGGCAGAGGCAATGCAAGACTTGCTCTGGATAGTCTTCTATCCTTCTGTCTTCTTCCCTGCTTCTTCAGGGAGAGAGAGGTCCAGGGCAGCAGCTCCAGCTCAGGCATTGCATTTGTGACACCAGGGCTGACATCTCCCACCCAATTCCGTGGGGACAGGCTTAGTCAGTGTTCCCAATGTGCTTGTTTGCTGTCCTTGCCATGGTGTAATTCAGCACAGGCGTCACACTGCTGCTCTCCAGAGCAAAACAGCTGCTGGGTGCAGACCCCTCTGCATTGGCTGGGGTTTGTTTTGGGCTCAGTTTCAAGCCTTGGCCACCTGCTAGGCTTAGCCTCAGCCACGGATCCTTGAGCCTCAAGCAAGGGCAGATTTCTCCTCAGGCACCTCCTCTGCTGGCTCAGCTTAATTTCTGCTATAAAATCAGCGCTGCCCCTGCTGTTCAAGGGACAGCACATCTCCTCCCTCAGTTCCCCTGCCCACGTCTGCCACAGTGAACAGTCTTGGATACACTGGACCATCCACGGAGAAATCTGCTGACCACAGGTCCCCTGACGGTCTCTGCACAGCACTGTTTCCACGGATTCATGAACTTAACTGCAACAGAGACACAGAGGACCAAGGCAGGGGACTTGCCTTAAATCCCAAAGACCTCTTCTAGAGGACAGCTGGATCTTCTCATGCATGTGTGGCACACCAGGACAGCCACTTAGCCAGGGACATTGCGGCATGGGAAAGGTGAGTCTAGGGAACCCAGACTGGCCTGCTGTGGCTTTGTGTCTTCAGCTGAACAGCACTGTAGTGGCACGAGTCCATTGCTGAATTTCTGAGCATGCAGACAAAAGGCTTTTATAGGAACACCAAGCACCGTTGATACTATTATTAAAGACCAGTGTTATTAAAATAAGAGTAACGCCTCCTTATACTCCCTGTTGATTTAACAGGTTGTAGAATTGTGATTTATTTACTCCAGTTGTGCAGGATGGCTCCTGTTACTGCCTTTGGCTCTGCTACATCCTAGTGGTGGAGTCTGCAGCTTGTGCTGGGTGGGGTGATCCCCTCCTTGCCTATATCAACATCACTCTTTGAAATTCTTTGAAATGCTCTGGGACTTAAAAATGGTGGTGTATGGATGTTTTGGACTATGAAGAGGATCAGTCTTGGAAAACCCATATCCAGTGCCAGAGGTTCTGCAGACTGGGAAGTGCTCAGGCGTCCTGATGTCCTTCAGTGATACTGGAGAGACACTGAGGGACGTCCCCTGAGCCTGGGAGTGGTCCAGCCCCAAGGCTGGGTTCACACAAGGGCACAGAGCAGGACTGCATGGAACTGAGCTTTCTGCACATGTCCAGGTCCCTTCCAGGTCCTGCTTTGAGACCTCCAACAGCAGAGTATACTCTGATGCTCTTAAGGAGGCCCTAGGTCCTTTTATATTCCCTGCTTGCGTCCTTTGACTTTCCAAAGGAGTCACAAAACTTGAGAGGATATTTTTAGGTTTATGTAGATTTGAGCCCTTTGCATTTTATTTTGCATTAAGTTTCTCCCTCAGTTTCTCACCCTTATATTAGCAAATACTGCTTTTAGGAAGAATCAAGCCTGGGAGCTGTGAAGGAAACAAAATGAAATTAATTTCTTTGCTGTATGTGATGCTAGTGCTGTATAAATGTACACACACTGCAATACCCACTGTAAATAACACCTGGTTGTCGTGCTTTAATGGAAAGTTTCATTTAGATGTTCTGTCAACTCTGTTGTGAAATAGCCAATTCCAGTCCCTTGGTTTCCTTTCTTCATTTAAAATCTTCTTTTATTTTTTTTTTTATTTAATCTGTGTCTGGTCGTCACTGGAAATTGCAGCTGTTCCAATGGACTCTGTTTTTGTTCTCTCTGTCACATTAAAAGGCTGGAAGAAAAAGAATGGCTCTTGTAGTGTTTGTGTTTAATGTACATTTTGAGCCTTTTCACAAGGGCTTTATTGGGTAACTTTGTACTCTGACACTGTGAGGGCTTTCTTTGATGCTTGCTACTTGTTCATCCTTCCTCTCTCAAACAATCCCAACTCAATTAAGACTGCCTTCTATCACAATCCTTTCACACCGTGGACTTCCGAACACAGGACATGGAAAAATCTTTACCCAAAAAACATTTTCTGGTAGGAGGAAGCATGAAATATCTTCAAATGCTGTGCAAGACCAAAAAGCTAAACTCTGCTTTGTAACAAGAATGAATCCCCAAAGAAGCACTGCTTTTGAGCCATGGCACACCATTTGACCACGGTATACTCCCTTCTCAGATATATTTCTAAGAATGTGAGCTCTTTTTTTTATTGGCAGCTTTTTGTGTATATCTAACTGCCCAGGCCATGCTTTCAGAGCAATGATGCAGACAGCAGCAGCTGTATAGGAAAAGAGCTCATGGCACAAGCAGTGGAGGCTGGCTGCCAGACTTTGGGGCTTATGCAAGAATTTCTTTATGTAGAACGTAAAATTCAGGGATCCCACTTGTCCTAGGNCCTTCTCAGATATATTTCTAAGAATGTGAGCTCTTTTTTTTTATTGGCAGCTTTTTGTGTATATCTAACTGCCCAGGCCATGCTTTCAGAGCAATGATGCAGACAGCAGCAGCTGTATAGGAAAAGAGCTCATGGCACAAGCAGTGGAGGCTGGCTGCCAGACTTTGGGGCTTATGCAAGAATTTCTTTATGTAGAACGTAAAATTCAGGGATCCCACTTGTCCTAGGCCCACTGAAGGTTTTTGATTTGAGTAAGCTCTGGCTTGTTGTTAAGAAATTTAAGTGCTCAAAAGTTGTTGGGTAAATCAGTGATTAGTCCTCTCATCACATACACTGCAACATGCTAAAGGTTATATTAAAGTGGCAGATAAAGAGCCAGAGAGATTGGAAATGTAATATGGAAACCATGAAGGTATTTCCATTATCGGGGGACTAAACCAGCATTTTCCCTCAGCTCAGGTTCAGCTGGGGCCCATAGGACCTGTCTGGGCTGGGGTTCCACTGGGGGAATCAGAGCCAGCAGCAGCCTGGGATTGGTGAGGACTGGTCTCAGGTGCGAATCAGCAAGGATTGGTCTCAGGTGGGAACAGGTAAGGGCTGGTCTCAGGGGTGAAGCAGTAAGGACTGGACTCAGGTGGGAGCTGCCAACTGTGAATTTTGCAATGCTCATGTCCAACTGCTGAGTGCAGAGCTATGGAGTCAACCTTCCCTGAGCCCCTGCTGTGTGTTCGGCCTGTAGGAAAACATGCATCAGCAAACACCATCAGAAAGCATTTTCTACAAAGTGAGTTTTTAGATAAAGGTCAGAGATTTGCACTGAAAGCCTTGGAGGTGCTTTTGAGTCGTTCTTACTCCAGGCCAGTTGACATTCTGCATAAGGCTGAAGTCGGTGTAAGCAGAAAAATCCCATATTTGAATGTTCAGACAGGATTGCTGATAGAAACAGTACATAAAAATCCCTGACTAATTTTAAAGTAGGGCGCAGAGAATTTAAAAGCAGGATTATGTGACAAGCCTGCCTGAGATCACATAGGATGGACTGGTTGGTAAGGAAACCTTTGCAAATCTGTGTTCCCGCAAGAAAACCTTTGCAAATCTGTATTCCTGCTTTTCCATATTGATGTTCCTGCCCTGACCATCTTGATTTCGTCATGTGGATTTTCTGGCACAGATTCTCGTAGCTACTAATAAATGACCCAGATTCCCTGGATGTGCAAGTTCGCCCAAGCTGTCACAGAAGGTTACCTGGTGGAGGAAGAAGGCAGGGGATGGTGGCATTCCTAGCAGCCACAAAATCCAGCAATAGGTCTGAGTGATGCCTCTGAATCGTGAAGTGACTTCATATTAGGAATGTGATTTGAGTCAGGTTATGGTAAGATGGCAAATCATTTTACCAATGCTCCTATATCTCAGACCCTAATCTGGGGACTTTAAAAGTAGAGACCAAACTTGGCGATCTGAGTTCACATTTGTTGAAAAGACAAGGGGAGAGCAAAACTTGGCCAGGCCCTGGTGGATGGGAAATGGAGCCCTGCTTTTCCAGCTTGGGGTAGAAATTGCTGGAGACTGAGCACACTGCCAATTCACAAACCATGGTATGATTTTGGGGCTGATACGAAGTGGGTCTGTCCTTCTCAGACAAGTCTTTTTTTTTTGTGAGCAGGTGATTATAAACCAGAAAAAACTATCAAAAGATTTTTCTTACCATTCTCAGTAAGCAAGGAGAATTAGCTGAAGAACTTTCAGCTACCATGGCCCATGATAATGCAAACAGTTAGGGGATTTTACATAATTTTTAACATTTTAAGTGTACAGAGTTATTACTGCACTAACCCATACAGTACTATTTGAAAATACTAAAAGTCAGTTTTAAATGTATTGTTCAGCACTTCTTTTTTCATCTAAAAAAATGTGTTTATATACATACATGCACATATATGCACACATATGCAAAACTAAATTATTGCGCTTGACCTTACTGGTGATGCCCAAGCTTTTTGGGGGAATTGAAAGACCAGGAGATGGCAGCAGCTGCCCACAGCATCGACTGGTCTCTGCTCATCAGTAGCTGCTGGAGGCTGTGCCCAGGACCCCCATCAGACAGACGAGGTGCTGCAGCAGTGCCATCAGACACAGCTCACAGGGCTCTGACCCTCAGCGAAATCAGGGAAAGGGGGGTAACAAAAAAAGCAGTGATTCGAAAGTTTGAGTAGTGCCAAAGCCTTTGGAATGCGAGTTGTGCAAAGCTGAAGCAAAGCAAACGTAATTATGGGGGAGAAAATAAGAATTTCTGCTTCAGTAGGCTAGTGCAATGGTTTTCAAGCTTTCTCAGCCTGCACATCCTGAGTGTTTTTTTCAGGGGAGATGTAGATTCCTTGTAATAATGTGGTGAGGCTGCAGTTAGAGGAGAAAAGCTGTGGACTGGACAGTGCCTTACCCGCAGGGCTCTGAGCAGGGCTGCACGAGTGGTGCCTCCTGGGGCAGCCTGCTGAGATGCTGTAGGAAATGGGCTTTGTAGAGAAGGTCTCCAGCCCAGCTAATCATGACAAGGTGTCACCAACGTTGTCTCTTAAGTTCCTTCTTCTCCAGAAGGCAGAATCTTCTGCAGTTAAAATTTGGGCTATTAAAAGGAGGAGTCTCACCACAGAGTGGTTTGGTGAACCCCTCCCACATCTCTGCATGAGGAATGTAAGTCAGGAGACAACACAGGTATTTCTAAGTGCTTTGCTTATCACCTTAAAACAACCTGAGGCCACAAACCCTCGATGCTTTCCCCATACGGATGATTCAGATCAGAATTCTGACCCTGCTGGGAATGAACCAACTAAAATCAACATTGCAACTGTCCTGCCCACAGCCTCCAGACCCCACAGAGCCCAGCATGAGCCTTGTGATCCTCTTAAGCAGGGCTTTACCCCATCTCACTCCCACCACACCAGGATACAGCTGAGGTCTACCATGGATTTTGCGTTGATGTTTTCTCTCTGAGAAAGCTTAGAATTCCCTGGAAAGCTTTTCCTTCACCATAGAATATAAACAAAAGAGCTACTCAGTAAATACAAACGGACCTAATAGCCAGGAGGCCAAAGCCAGATCTCAAGTGGCTTCATTCCTTGCTTTTGTTATCCTTGCAAAGTAAAGAGACAGTCCAGGGAGGTTGTAACTTCCCCGGGCTGCAGCTTGTCCAGCAGTGGAGTGCCATGGGCAGGACAGGAGCAGGATCCACTCCTGTCCTGGGGTTTCAGAAGTCGGTAAGATTTCTCCAGAGGGAGCCCTTTCTTAGAACTTGAAATCTTCTGCTTCAGGATGGGAAAAGAGTGTTGCACTCAGGCCTTCAAAATACATCTTTGAATGATAAACTCAGCTCTTTTATCTTTTCTTATTTAGGATAAGGATAAGAGCTTTGAAATCTTCCCAGCAACCCTGTTCCTTCCCTTAGAGGGAAGGAACAACAAACTGCTCTGAAGAAAGCAGCCTCTACTGAGCCCTTAGGCCTATAAATACTTCAGAACAACTATTTACAGCCCTCTTTTGACTCTATCCAAAGAGACCATAAAGAGTTCTGAGCAGCCCTGGCTCAGCACAGCTGTGGGACCCTGCTAAGTTACTTTGTCCCCTTTTGCATCCCACCTGGAAGGGGACAGGAATAATGTCACCTTTGTGCTGGTCTCTGGGACAGATCTCTTGCTCTGTGTGGGGCTACCCCTACATTAGGGGCGTGAGAGACCTTCTCAGACAGATTTTCTGAGGTTTTGGGCTTGGGGTGCCAGTTATTATTCCATGTCCTTGCTGACATTTCTCTCTGGTATTGCAGAATGCCCTTTCTCCAGGTCAGTTAAAGCAGCTTTTTCTTGTAACTGCTACACATTTACTTCCAAATAACCAGTTCCCATCTCCTCAGGTCAAGGTTCAGTATAAAACTTGTGGGAAGGAACGCTTGTTAAAGAGAGAAAACCAGAGCTAGCCCTGGGTGAATGCCACATCAACCACAGAAGAGTTCAAGGCTGAAGTTAAGTGTATCATTAAATCATGAACGTGATTATTGCAACCTTCCAGCGTCCACTGGGGATGAAATATTGCCTAGATAGGCTTTAGAGACAGGATTTCATAAAGAAGAAGAAATCTAGATTGGAAAATTAAGCTTGGAAATGTTAAAATCCAACCAAACAAAATGCACAAATTCAAACCCAACCCCTTTTCTGACCATTATCCCATGCTAAACAGGGGTACCTCCCTCTAGAGCAGGTTGCTCAGAGCTCCATCCAGCCCTGTCCCAGTACCACACTGGTCACAGTGCAAAGGCAGAGGCCTCAGCCTGGATCTCTGCTGTGTGTGCAAGCCCCAGGCTCGTGGAGGTGTGGTGGCAACTTCTCTGAACGAAAATTAGGGTGGTGGTGTGGCTCACTGGAAAGCTGACAGTTCCTTCTCACTTTAGAAGAAGACTTTGTGAACTAGATCTCTGAGGTGTCTCACGGCACAGCAAAATCTGGGAAAATCACCTTCTGTCTCCTTTTCTCTCTGGGTTTTCTTTTTTCTCTTCAGTTGTGACTTCCCCAAGTATCCTCCCTTGCTTGATGCAATTGGAATCTGGTGACACGACGCAAATGAAATGCTGATTTTTAAACAAGATTATGTAAATTCAGTACTCTCAGTCACTGTAGCCCTGGGAATTCCCTTATCAGCAACATAATCAATGAGAATGAATTCCCCAGTCTGTGAGATAATGGTAGGGAAGGAGTGAGGGCTGAGCTAACCACCAGGCATTACTCAGCCAGGGCTTCCTCGTACAAGACAAGGAATGAGCATAAGGTGAAATGTTTGTACCAGAGAGATTTCCAGTGCAATGACCCTGCTCTCAATAGGCCTCTTGAGTAACTGCATTAAAAAGCATTAAAGCCAATGTGGAGGACAAACTAGATTTTTCTGTTTGCCACACAGGGATCCTGGTCTAGTTTGATGTCTGCCCTTGAGCTGATTGAGGAATAAAGCACTAAAATTTTCTGTCCTGAGCTGCTCAGTGGTCATAGTCCCGAGCTATTAGTTCTTGTGTTCCCCTTTGACTTTGTAACAAGAACACATTTCTTGGCATTACACTTACAAATAAAGTCCTTGGGTGGTGGCCTGATTAATTTGATTTCAAAATGAGACATGGGGGTTAAGGCTGCCTATTTATTTTATGTCCTTGCTTCCTTCTTACTACCAATCTTTGCAAGCACAACTCACAAGTGACTACTTTGTTTTCCTCTGGGCATGATTTAGCTTTATTTATTGACATTGTTGTTATTACTATTCATAAAAGAAATTATCAAGGTAACCTGGCTGATAGACTTCCAAGCATTTGGTAATGACTTCTGCAAATCATGAAGAAAAATGTACCTTCGAAACTGAAGATGCAAGCAAAAGCAGGGTAAGGGGATGATGAGCTTTAAAGAATAGGTGTCCTTTCAAGCCAAAGATTAATTCCAGATTGAAATTATCAGACAGTAAATAATGCATCTGAGTCTTCATCAACAGGAAGCAAATTTACCCTGTTGCAAATATACTAATCACTAGCCTAGCAACTCACATTATTAGCTGAGAATAATTATTCTCTCCAAGGAAAGTATAGGCCTTCAAAGGAGATAACATCTTAAATCACAGCAAATTTTAATTTAAATTCAAAGTGTAGGAATGCACACAATACCCCAGTTCTCTCTTATCCATCCAGGATGGTGTCATTACAATGTTTTAAAGACAGCCCCAATCATTGGACTAAATACCTGCAGCCTAACACTTTGCAATTTCATTTTCTCCTTGTCAGACTGTGTAATTGATATTTGTATTGGAGGTAACAAAACAGAAAACGTGAAGGTGTTGGTAACTGTGCCATTGCTGTATCTCAAACTAAGAGGTGGGGAGGACTGGGTGACAGGGAGGAACTGGTGCCTTTGTAACTGGGCACAAAACCTCTCACGTAGCCTGAGGCTGCAGTCAGTGCCTGCTTGGACTGGGGTAGGTGTGAGGTCTTGTCACAACACCTTGTGGGACTGTTTCTGCTGGAAGCCAAGTCCTGCAAAGAACTGAGTTCACTGATTTCAGCAAGATCTCAGCTTGCTGCAGGACGTGACTGAGGGTGTGGACAGAGCCCCTGGGAGGTGGTGGCAGGACATGCGGCTCTCCAGTGCATCTGCAGGGACAGATGGAGGGAGCTGAAATGTTCACTGTTGACTTTGCTGTCTGGCTTTCATGATTCATGCAGTCTCGAGGACTGACAGTTCCCAAGTACAGTCACATCCAGAGAAGTGACCAATTCTGCTCCCCTTGTTCCCAGCTCAAGGACAGGGAAATGGGACCTTTTTCATGGGCTTTTTGCTGAGACTGAATTCACCAGGTGAATTACAGAGATTTTTCTGCCTGTGTGGGAGTTTGTTTTCGCCTCCAAATGCCTTGGGTTCAGTAAGAGCACTTCTTCTATACAAGACAGCTCAGAAGTGTCAAACTATGATGAGGGCCAGGTAATTGCAAAACTTTTCTCTGAAGAAGGCTCACAGCCTCCTGCCTTTCCAGGTGCTACGGCAAGATTTTCCTTGGCCATCACAGCTCTGAAGCTCTGTAAATGGCCAAATCTTCTCCATTGATTTCTATTTCTTTTCCTGTTTTGCTTTCAAGTTTGTGCAACACAAAGTGCAACAGGGCTGATGGGTTGGGGAGATGCAAATGCCCTACAAAAACGACCCTGAGTCTGAAGCCTTTAAAAACCAGGACCTTTGAGTTGAAATTGCTTATCAGGTAAACAAAACAAAAGAAAACACCATCCTAACACCCTTCAAATGTGAATAATTTCTTGAGAGCGTCTTCCACTGTAATAGATAATTGTATCTGTTCCGCCTCCAAAGCAGCTCAAATCAGCCCAGTGACATTTGTCACAAGTGGAGGCAGTTATTAATAGGCTGCACATTTAAAAAACATCTTTACAATGCAAATTGCTTCTTACTTATCCTAGCTTTGGGGATGTTTTATCCATGTATTCCTGACTTCTGACTCCTAAATCGAATCTAAATATCCTTAAAGGAAAGAGGAGTTAAAGCCCAGTTGACTCCAAAGCTTTGGACAGCACCAGGAGTTCTGGAGATGTGTCCAGGGGAATGTAAGACACTGGTCCAGCAGGAATAAACGACTGTGATGCCTCCCTTACTAGTGAAAATCCTACCAGAATAAATCCCAGAACACGGCCAATTTACTTGCTCACCACTGGAGCTGCTTGTACCCATCCACTTGGCAACACTGATTGAATAAGAAGTTTAATTTATTTGGATTTCAGAGATGCTTTGGCAAACGTAGAGTGGGGATCACCCTGTCTTCTTTCCAACATTACAAGAAATGTGTATTTTTAGCACTTGAGCTCAGAACTAATTTTTCAGGAATTTCACAGCTTAAGCCTCTCAGTTTGGAAAATAATCAGTGAAACATTAAGAAAGGCTGAAGGTAATGGGGATGGGGCCAGCTGTGAGCCCTTGCTGATGTCCCATGTTGATTGCTGTTTTTATCCTCAATGTCAGGAAGAAAAACAGGAGAAAGCAAATA
>VYZR01091564.1:15257-28695 GCA_013400675.1 Oxylabes madagascariensis
GGAAAAAGGCAACGGAGGGAACTCAAACAAACAAGCTCTTTGGCAAGCTCTGGGTGAGCACGGTGGCGTCTGCTACTCTTTGCAAGCTGTGTTGTCAAGATTTCCCTCCTGTGGAGGTTGTGCCTCCTGTCTCACCACTCATTTCACCAGTTTGGGCCTTCACCGATGCTTTGCAGCAAAGCTCTTTACAGGGTCCTGGCTGGGGAGAGGTTTCACACACAGGCAGAGCCAGATATAAACATCTCAGCTGATGTTTTGAACGGGGGAAATGGTGCAGAGTCACCTCTGGTGAGCTCATGGTGAGTCTACTGCTAGGCAGAGAAGCTGTGCTCCACTGGAGCTCTTTCAAGGCATAAGACTCCTTCCAGAGCAGGAAGAAGTGGGACACTGAGGGATGATGGCAGCAGACAGCATGGCTGGTGCTGAGGTCTTGCTTCTTCCATTAATACCTGACCTGAGAGATTCCTTGCACTTTGAAAGAACTTGCAGATGTTTCCAGTGCTCTCAGTACAAGGGGCTGCATCTAAGAGGAAATAAAAGGCTTAAATACTTCCCATCACTAAATCTATTGTTTTTCTGTGGCTCTCATTGCCTTAGTTTGATCTTCACAGAGCTCCAGGCAGATCCAAAGATCAGCTAGAAAGAACCAAAGTGTTGAAAATTGACAAAAAGCCCTAAACCTATTTTTAAATAAGCATCTTGAGCCCTCTAATAGCTGAACCTTTGGCAGTTCAGCCAGGCACCCCAACCAAAGCCAGCTTTTAATAGTCAGAGACTGAGCTGTTTAGTTTGCTCTCTTCATCTGCCCATTAGACACCTCCCATTAGGCATTGCCACTCCAGTTGTGCACTGGTCAGCCAACTCTTGGAGAACAGATGGCTCAGACAGATTTTCTGTAGACCAGAGTCAGGCAGTTCCAGTGCCTTTATGTTCTTGAGGATATGGATGGTGCAGGTACAGTTTTGGACTCCTCACTCCCTGTACTCTGGCATAAATACTCATAACCAGCCCACTGCACACCCTCCAGGGGGCTGTTTCTGCTGATGTTGATGTGCACATGCACTGTTTGTGTTAGTGATGAGTTATCTCAGTTGGTCGTGAAAAGTCAGGAGCATAACTGAGACACTAAACGGTTTCCACTCAAATCACTTTATTAGATGATGAATTTCCAAGCGTTGGAAATTGTAGGTAGGCAGCTACAAGCAAACATCCCTAAATTACCTTCAGATTTTGTAACATGTGAAATTAGTTTTTAGGCAGCTAAAATGAAGTATAAGGAAATTGTCTGGCTTTTATGGCAGTCATGAATGATTGCTAACCTCAAAATTTTAAAAGCAGCATTTTTGTGCATTTATTCCTCAGAGCTTATGTCACATTTGGAGAACAAATTGAATTTTCTCCTCTCAGCTTCCTTGAGTTTTTGCTTGTGAGTGGCAAAGATCTGAAGTTGGGTACATTTCCTTAACTGCACCTTGAGGTATTTGCCCCTAACTGCTATAAACAGCTGTAATGAGCAGCCTTTTGGAGGTCACTTAGGCCTGCANTGAGACTAAGCCAGAAAACCTGTTATTATGGAACAACTTTGTATGCATGTGCATGCACATCGTGTGTCTGTGTATGCAAAACCTGTCATTGTCAGACACAATAATGGCATTTTACTGGACAGAAATTGAACTTTCCTTGTCTTTTTGAGTTTTGATTTTGAGAGGAAAAACTGAGAGACCTGCTGCCCCCTCAGCTTCACTGACTTATGATTGAAGCTTATTTTATTGTAGATTTTGTTTTCTTACACACTCAGATAATAACATGGTTCAGAAGGGAGAGCAGGAGTGACATCCAGAATTCCTCAGTTTTCTTAAGGATTATATAGTTTGTGTGTTGTCTGATCTCTCTCAAACAATTCAACTTCCATCATGGATTTCTACTTTATTTATAAAATAGATATTTCTGTACCTACCTAAGAGGCCCCTATATAATCACAGACTGGTTTGGGTTGGNCTGAAGTTGGGTACATTTCCTTAACTGCACCTTGAGGTATTTGCCCCTAACTGCTATAAACAGCTGTAATGAGCAGCCTTTTGGAGGTCACTTAGGCCTGCATTGCTATCCAGTGCCAAATAATGATTTGGCAGAGCATNTCTAAGGTTATCTAGTCCAAACCTTCTGCCATGGACAGGGACATCCAGCCCAACTTTGAACAAAGGTTGGGCAGCCACAGCTTCTCTGAGCAACCTGTTCCCATGCTGCATGTACTGCAATTCTGTGGTTTTCCTGTGTCTCCAGGATTATAACAGTAGCTCTGTATTGAACTCTCACCTCCCCTTTGTCTAGATGGAAATCTATTTTGCACACACACACACACCATGCATGTTTTCAATGCATGTTTTCATCTCTTGGGAATATTTAGTCTTCTTATGAAACCCAACCCAAGACAAAGAAATCAATTAATTCCGACTCATGAAGACAATGATACTGCAGAAGGAAAATAGATGAGTAGCGGATGTTTAGTCTAATGGATGATGAAAAGCTAAAGTGTTTTAAACACTGATTTATTACCACTGAGACCAACAACAGGACTTAGAGAGAAGAAGAACTACAGCTCCTCATTTTGCTGGCACCTCCATTTTTCAGGTTCTGCCAAAGTTCTGTCCCACCTGGTTAACGGGGACAGTGAGGCACAGCAGGAATCCTGTGGGGCAGGGTGGCTGTTTAAAGCCAGGGGCCACATCCTACCCTGATCCAAGGAGAGGAAAGGGGCATGAAAGTGCTCACGACTGAAGTCTAAATCAAGAGAAAACAGAATGGAGGATAAGGGAACAATGAAGTGATAGCAGTGAACAGGACAGGCAGGGACGTCTGCAGAGCAGCCTCTCAGTCCTGATTTGCAGAGGGTAATGATGGCAAGCCCTCAGTTCCTCCTCATGCAATTCAGATCTGCTACAGCACAAGCAGTCTATGGTATCCTTGGAGCTGTTCCAGCTGTCAGAGACCAGCTTGGTAGCATCTCACATGTGTTTGATCTAACATGGAATTGTCTGAGTTTCAGGAAAAAGGGAGGGTGAATCCTCGGCTGAACTTTAGGGAAGAGCTCGTTGCTAGCACAGATGCAGCTGCTGCAGCTTCCCCTGGTAAACTGCACTCTTAGGAGCACGTCTCCTTCCACTTCCTCTGCAGTGGTAAATGCAGAGGCTTTCTGGCATCACTCTGTCTCCTGCAGAGGGTTATAAAAGTGCAGTTAAGCACTGAACCATTTTACAGCCCTGACCACCCCAGCTACAAAGAAATAGATTAACAATGCTCCTTGTGGTTCCCTTCCAACCCAGGACATTCTATGATTCTATTAATCTTCCAGCCTTCATTTAAGCTTCTAAAAGGACAGAGAACAGTCTGCTTTGTTGTCCTGACTCTGCTCAGTGGATTTAGGGGAGAGATCCACACGAACTTGAGCTCCACAAAAGAACCTGACAAAAGAAGCAGGGACACAGATTACAAAGTTGATGGCTCCAATCACCATTTGATTCTTTATTTGCTGCTGCCAGAGAAATCATGCTGTTGCAGAGTATTTGTATGTTGATGATAACCATCAAAGGCAGAGAGTATATGAAATAATTAAATTTGTAATTACTTACTGCAGTAAAATGCTCCATTCCCCTCTAAGAACTTCCTCCCTTTCCTTTTCCTTGCTCACCATCCTGCAAAGCACAGAAAATAAACAGCTGAAAGGGTTGGATTGTAATAATGTCCCAGTGAAGAAAACCCTAAAGCAGCTGGCAACATTAATGTAGATACCTGGGATTGAGCATGGGCTCTTCCCTACTGCAAATAAAATCTTCTTATATTTACTTGACACTTGCAAAATGAAGATCTAGATGACATGCTTAACTTCACTAAATGGATTTCTTTAACTAATGTCAACTCTTTCCCTCCTCCCTTTCCTTATGTCCCTCCCAAAGTCGTTCTCTACAGAGACAGATTATTACTCCTCAGGTAGGAATCAGCCAAAAAGCTTTTTGAAGATATCTTTGTCAAATTTAGCTGGGTTTTGTTTTTGTATAGAGAGGTTTGGGCTAGGAACTACCAGTGAGGACACATATTTGTGTGTTCCTCTCTCCTGTGAAATGTGCAGGAGTCAGTGCTGACAGGCAGAGCTGGTCCCACTGAGCTGTGCCTCAGGCAGGGGGGCTGTTTCCCACCAGGATCATTCCTGCTCCTTCGAGGTGTATGGCTCAGTTACTATGCCAAAAACCAATCCTCAGTGGTGGCTCAGGAACAAAATGCTCACATGTCATGAAATGCATTATTAAATTTCAGCTTTAAGCCTGATGCTGCTGTTGCTGCCTTAACACACGCTCCTTCTTCATCCCTTTGCTTTAATTGCTGCACACTCAGCTGGTCTGGAGCATCCAGCTTGGATCATCAGGGACTACAATCACTGCTGCTGCACCAAAATCAATTAAGTTTGGCTGGTTTACCTCACTGGAGGCTCAGGTCACCTCTTGCATTTGTCCCAAAGCAGGCAGGGTTCTGGGTTTCTGTATCCATTCCGAATCGACGTCTGATGTCTGAAGTTCACTCAGTGCCTGCAAACTGAGCTCCTGAAGAGGTACATTCATCTGACAAACATAATATTTAGTGTCTGCTAAGACAGAGGCTCACTAGAACAGACCATCCACTTAAGCAGAGAAAATATAAGAGATTGTGTTCAATGTACTGTATACGGGAGTCCCTTTTTCAGCATATACCCTATTAAATTAACTGGAAATGAGTGTTCATCAGCCTCTAAGGGAAAGAGCCTGAAGCCTTTTCTTTTCTCTTCACATCAGACATTCATCAGGCTTTTGATCTTACTGCTCATGACTATGTTGGCTTACAGAAAAGGTCAGGAAACAGCTCTGCAAATACAAGTAGGTTTTCCAAAGGCTAAATCCCTTAGTTCACAGGTGAGACTTTTTCAATAACATAATGGTCAAATGCAGCGGGTCAATCGTGTTCTTTTTATTCAGTCAGGCTGTTGAGATTGTATGGAGATTTCAAATTCCCCATTGTTTCTCTTCAGAAGGAGGATAAATTCAGAGTCAGGGTAAAGTTATATATTAGTTTTGCACGCTCAAAACCTTCAGGTCTTTCTACTTACTCCAGGCATCCTCTTCAAGAAAATTCATACTGATGACTGTCAAATAATCTTCCAGGTTTTGGCAAACAGCTAAGTATTTAGGGAAAATGGCTGGCCTCAGTTATTCTTTTGAATGTTTCTTCTTACTTCTGGTGGGGCATGAATATCTCCTCTGCTTTGGTAAGGAGGTTAGAGACACATCTAAAATCATTTGCTCTCACTCAGTTTGCTTATAGGCATGAAGACAAAGTACAGATTTGTTTTTGTTTGAGTGTCTCATTCTAGTGCTTCTTGTTATATAATACTCTACATAACTACTGGGAACAAAACAGATGGTTTTTGTCATAAAATTCTGCTCTGAGACAGATGAATCAGGTGAATCTCACGCAATTCCTTGCTGAATTGGGTGGCAGAGTCCCTCTGCAGAAGGCAGCTCAACTCTCCCGCTTTTCTTCTCTGATTTTATTTCTAAAATGCACTAAAAACAAACTCCTGAACTCAGGCTCTGGAGAGAAGTTTAAAGCCTCACTTGCAATCTGCACATCCCCACTTGGGGAGGGAGAGCCATCATGCAGGCTCCCTGACAGATGACATCTCCTGCAGTTATGACTCCATAAAGGAACCCTTCTTGTGCTTTGTGAAGCTTTTCCAAGTGATAAATGGTGTTTTCTGGTCTCTCCATATCCATCAAAACCTCTTAATGAATTTGATTGCGCTCTGAAAGTGCACCCTTGCCATAGAAATGAATTAATATCAAGAGGAAAAGTCAGTTTTCTGCTAATTCACATCATTTTTTTCATTTGTCACATTATCTCCTCAGCTTTAAAATCCCTAATGCCCTGGGTATAAGCTACTGATTAATGACACAAACTTTCACCACTCATCTCTGCACTTGTATAAAGCATGAAAAATGCAGGGGGGAATCAGCCCATCCATAGATCTTCTCTGCCCTGCCCTTGAGTCTCTGTGGTGACCTGCTCCAGCAGATGTGTTTGGTGGGATGTCACGGGTAAATTAACAAATCTGAGTGATTTCAAGTGAAAACCTGTCAGGAAGCTGAAGGAGGAGCACTGCATTGTCAAGTCCTTCCTTCAGAGTGAGGACGATCTAGCCCAGTTTCCCTTAGAGAACACAACCCTGGTGGTGCAGCACAGGGAAGGTTGACTCTTGAGCCGAAGGTTTGCTGCAAAGACCTTGAAATGCTGGAAGCATTTGCTGGAGAGGCAAATCCTCTGGTAAATGCACATTTGTGCGAGCTTTTGCAATGGCTTTTTTTTTCTCACTAACTTCTTGCATGCAGAAATCTGACCAAATGTGTGCAGGAATCAAATCCAAGGGAATGCAAGCACCGAAATGAACACTTCTTCCAAGGGAACGGAGCAGGATTTCCCAGACTCCATCCAGGAGCAAGGTGTAAAAGCATCTGCAACAGCCCAGGTTTCTGCCTGCTTCCTCATAGTTAATGCACTCAGAATAACATCCAGATTTTGAGTCACTGCAGGCCACCTTATTGCGGGGCCATACTGCTTTTAGTGGAAAACTGAAAGCAGAGGTACTTGGTCCCCTTATCAGATGCCTCCTTGTTAAACAGCCCTGTCTTGCTTAACTGCTCTAAATTATACTTCTATTCTGTCACATTGACTAATGGGCACTATGGCTGCTATTTTCTTTTTTAAACTAGAGCCAAACTGAAGTCTCCATGGATGAATAAATGAATTAATTTATTTTATTGCAGTACTCAGTCCTCAATAAAATGTCAGAGGTAAAGTGGGGTTATTTTTTTTTATGTTCTTGGATAGGAATATTCTGAGCACATGCTGTACACACGCTTCCTGGGGAAATTAATTATTGTTATTTTATTATTAGAACCGTTGAACACTTGTATGGAGTTTTACATCTTCAAAGCACTTTGCTAACATTTAGCTAATTAATTAAAGTGCATTTCATGCAAATCCATTTCCATCTGGATTTACAATCACCCCTCCTTTATGGGGAAATTATGTCACACATAAACTAAACTGAACCGAGGCGGCTGTAGCTGTGAGCAGCAGCAGTGGGAGGTGGGCAGTAATGATGCCTCTACAGCTGTCACCCTCGGCTGGGGTCTGGCAGCTGCAGGGCCCCTCACTGCTCCAGACAGCCCCTAATACCCAGAGACCTGCAGCTCACAGCACCACGCACACCCACAGAGAGATTTAGAGACAGCCCGGCGGCCTTATTTCAGAGCAGAGCTCTGGAAGTGTTGATGGCTGCCTGTTGTTAGCGGCGCTCCTCCGTCCTGTTCTCATCGTGGGGTTGACAGGAGCTCTTCCAGCCTTACCCCCAGCCAAGAGTGATGGCAGTGACATCCTCTAAACGTCTCTGTCTTGCAGATGAAGATCACGTTTGTCGCAGAGACTTTTTTACCCCTGTTGGAGTCCAATGAGGCTTGAAAGACAGTGAGTGCGAGTGACTAAATGGGAACATTGCTTTTCACAATGTGGGGAACCTGTGGCTTGTTGGTCAGCCTTCTCCAGTGCCCCGGGACAGGGCTGGCTCTGCCTGCCAGCCCAGCTGCCTCCCACATCGAGCTCCTAAAGGCAGAGATGTGCTCAGCCACTAGGATGAGGAGGAAAGGCAATCCTTGATGCACTCAGAGATGCCTTTGCTGCCTCACAAAGGATCAGTCCTGGTGTCTGCAGAAGATATTTTGCCAATGACTTTGAAATTATCTACAGCATCTGCTCAACGACCAGCGCAATCTCCAGAGGTACCAGACACAGTTCAGTAGAGCTAAATAGGGTCCTAAAATTGAGAAGCTCCTGCTGTCAGAAATAGATGAGGCCAGAGCCACCACCCAACAGCCTTGGCTAAGGGCATCTCACTGGCAGCCAGCTGCCCAAAATTAAATGTATAGAATGTACATATGCATATTACATATACACACAGAGTGTTACATGTGAAAAATAAGAGGTGTGATCAATCATCCCATCCAGAATGGTGAAAAACTTCTGGGAGAATGAAAAGACCAAAGGGGAAAACCACATCTGACAGAAATTTTAAAATATGTTAAGACCAAAAGGAAGATTTACAATACAGATGGCCACTAGATTTGTGTGCGGTTCTACAGAAAATATTTTAAAAAATAAATGTCAAAATACTAAAAAAATTCCATCTGAACAGAAGACAAAAACATTTAAACAGGAAGAATGCTTAAGCAGCAAAATAATTAGTGTCATGGTTCTCCCATCTTCCATGTTCTTTAAAAATAACCTGGATGTTCTATCAGAAGTTTCACATAAGCTGAACAGTTTGCATGCCCAGTTCAGCTGAACTGGATGAAGCTTAGAGAAGTCTGAAATGAGAGATTTGATGAAAATATTAAATCCTTTATCCTTGAACTCTGTAAATAGCAGAGTGAAGGACACCTTCAATTCATCACTGGTGGGAGGACTCTCACCTGAGAGCATGACAGAGTTGCTGCCCTAAATCAGCAGCCTCTGGGACTTTGCCAGGCTTCTGCTGCATCGAGGGATGGTGAAGTTAAAATTGTAGAGCTGAGAAATTCCAGGGAAAGAGCAGAATTTGGAAGGAATGTCCTGGAGCAGTCAAGGAAGAGAAGGAATGTAGCTTGTAGGAGTGACCTGATAAAGATGACCCAGAGGAATAGACTTCACCAAGCATTTTAATTTCTTTTTCATATACTGTATGAAGCTGAGATTTTGGCACTTTGGCCAGTATTTTCCAGCTAAAAATTTAAATATTCTCCTTTAGGACTCCAACTATTTTTTATAATATGCTCAGACTTTATGGAAAACAGATATGTCTTCAACATTTTTTCCCTCCAGTGAAAATGAATGTTCTCTTAAAAATGGGCTTTAATGAAAAACTTTGATTGCTGTAAGAATCTGTACAGTCACAGTAACATAAGAAGCCTTGTAAATAGTGTCTATAATACTTTAAAGCTATTCCTCTTCTCTGCTTGTGTCAGTGCTATTGGACTATGTGGTCATACACAGTACAACGGTGGCCCAAGTCCAGGAAAATCCTGATCTTTCATTTAAGCAAGAGCAGAAAACCTTTTTGACCCCTGGTGCAGTCAAGAGAGCTGTGTTTTCCTTTGCAACCTGTTAAAGATGAATAAGGTCTAAGGAACGAATAAGATCTAGGGAGAACGAGATCTCAGAACAAGCAGAAGCTCATGGCTGTGTTTGCTTTTTGAATTCTAACATAGAAATTGCAACATTAAATTCTAATGCACATTTTTCTCAAAGGGAAGAAGGATCAGGTGAAAGTTAACTCTGAATAGGCATTTTCTGCATCGTGGCTGCATTCCAAAGGGAAGCCTCCCCCTCCTTCTAATGATGCCCTTTGGCTCTTTATGTTATATCTATCTTGGTTTTCCACTTTAATGATAATTTCTAAATAGTTGCTTATTATTGTAATATTGGTTCTTTGCAGAACGCTTCAAGCAAAATGTTTTAAAATACAATGCATAAATACTGTTGTAACTACTACTGATAATCTCTACCATGCCTGCAAGAGCTTTCCCAGGCTGGGAAGGGAGAAAATCCCAATGCTTCTGCAGAGGGCCGAGTTCAGAGTTTCTCATTTGAATATTTTTGAGTGCAGAAAAGACCAAATTTTTATGTCTTCACAGGACTAAACAGAACTCCTCATACTGAGACATGAACTGGCTCCAAGGACCACACAGAGCCATGGCCTTGGCTCCTGGAAAACAACTGTTCCAAGATAGGTGACAGCCTATCTTGGAAGTTAAAGCAGCCTGTAGACAATCTCCAGTTTGGCTGGAGTCTCTGCCAACACATTGAGAGCTGTTCATCTTCAATTCATTCCCTCTCTAGCCTCAGTGATAAGTGAGCACCTGCTCCTGGTAGGTGAACGTCTCCGTGGCATCAAACTACCACGCACTGCCCACTGCCCTCAGGATCTCTGCTGTGTGCAGATCACGGCCCAGAGTGACTTTCCTTTCCCCCAAGGAGGGAAGGGCTCCCCCCTCCTACCAGAAGAGCCAGCAGGATCAGTCATGAAAGAAATTCCTCAGCAATATAGTTCATACTTGGCTGCTGGGTGCTGGCGTTTCAAAGTCTGGCCCCCAGTGACTCCCATTCCAAAGCACAGGAGGCAAAGCTATGCACGGATTATCTCTTGGCAAACACTGGCTTTAGCTAGAGGAATCAAAAGGGAAGTTATTTAAGAAATTATTTTCTTTTCCCTTTATGCCTTGCTGCTTTCTTGCCTTCCTGAGACACAATTTCTGTAGCTGAGCTTCAATTTTCAGCTCTGTGTCACCTCTCTGAACTAAAGATTGAATTTAGCGCAATCAAATCACTGAAGAGATTGACCCATCAAATTCAGATCTCACTCGACTTTCATGCTTCATACTGCTCATGTGTTTTGGGGTAGCTTGATAGTCGAAATGCCTGGTGAATTTTCAGATTGTCAGAGTGCAGTCCAAGAGGCTTCTTGCTCCTTCCCCCTCCTTTTCCTACTTTTCAAGTCAGTGTCCAGCTAAGGAATTTCTTATGCATGTTGTTCCACGGTCAAATGATCCTAATGAAGAGGCCTTTTTCCCCAGCAACATCATATCTTCCTAATCAGATGGAATCAGCTTGCTCACCTGGAAAGATCAGCTCTGGAGGCTTGAGGTTGCAGCAGGCTTGGAGAGACAGATCTAAGCAGGCCATCAATATGATCTTCTGGTTTGCCCCCATCACCTTGGTCCTTGCTTTATTATTGAATACTGAATCGAGCAGTGCATATACCTTGTTCACATTTGTCCCGTCTCTAAACTGCTGGGAGAGGCAGTAAACAAAGATTCCAGTGGCCCACTCTCTGTTTTTATGTAATAAACAGACAACTTGTGGAACAGTCTTCAGACACTGATGCCATGGCTGGCTGGGATCACCATACAGATGTACCTCTCAAGGCATCCTTTGAGAAAGGGACTTCATAAATCATCCAGTCATCACCATCTTGAGAGTGCTCACACCCCCTGACCACAGGGCAGGAGCACCAGCAGCTCAGGGGATGCAGAACGTCTTGATTCAGGGGGTTATTTTCATCTCTTTAGGCTGCCAATATCCTGTAACATTTCAACAGCCAAAGAACTATTTGTTCTTGGGCACCATTTTCTGAACAGGGAATCTGTCAAGTACATTTGCATGATTTAATTTCAGAGACTCTGTTTGTTTAAGCCCTGATCCTCTACAGGTTTCGAAAAGTCAGATTTTCCCTACATTTGGTAAAGGCTGATTTCTTCCATCCCTCAAAAAAAATCCTCTGAAGCTTAAAATGAGCCTTCCTTTTCAATCCAAAACAAGCAAACAAAGTTTGTGTCCTTCCACACTCAGCTGCCTCCCATGCTCTTGGAAGCAGGTCTGTTGGTTTGCTCGTGCTCCCAGGCTGGCTGCCTCTCCTCCTCTAGCACATGCTGAGTGAGGGCACAGGATCTTCAGGGCTGGCATGAACAGGCTTCCTGGCAGGACTTCTTGGTGAGAGATGAGGAGGAAAAAATCCCAGATGAATTTAGGAAACCTCTTTCCTGCCATTTTGTGTCTGGTGTTTGGATTATCCTGGATTTAATCGTCTGGGTTGCAGCGGAATGTGAGCGGGCAGTGTGCCCAGGTGGCCAAAAAGGCTGACAGCTCCCTGGCTTGTGTCAGGAAGAGTGTGGCCAGCAGGACAAGAGCAGTGATTGTCCCTCTGTACTTGGCACTGGTAAGGCTTCACCTCGAATCCTGGGGGTGGTTCTGGGCCCCTCACCACAAGAAGGACTTTGAGGGCCTGGAGTGCCTCCAGAGAAAATGGAGCTGGTGAAGGAACTGGAGCATGAGTCTGATAAAGAGCAGCTGAGGGAGCTGGGGGGCTTCAGCCTGGAGAAAAGGAGGCTCTGGACTGACCTCGTTGGTCTCTACAACTCCCAGGATGGAGGGCGTAGCCATGTGGGGGTCAGGCTCTCCTCCCACGCAACAAGGGACAGGACATGAAGAATTAGCTTCATGTTGTGCCAGGAGAGGTTTAGATTGGATAGGAGGAAATATTTCTTCACCAAAGGTTGTCAAGCACTGGAAGAGGCTGCCCAGAGCTGTGGTGAAGTCACCAACCCTGCAGGTATTGAGAAGATGTGTAGATGTGGCACTTGAGGACATGGGTTAGTGGTGGGCTTGGCAGTGCTGGGATGTTAATAATAGCTCTGTCTAATGTTGATTCTCTAGTGTCTCATAAGGAATGTGAGTTCATTCCTAGTACCAGCCTGAACATAGCCACAGACACTTTTCTACCTGCTGGCCTGTTTCCTTCTGGGAGCTTAATATCCTTCAGAGTATTCAGGCATCTCACTCAAATCAGCCAGTGGACATTACTGGATTTTTACAGAGGCAGAGGCAGACAGTTGCACACACAGTCTGGATCACATAAACCTCATTTTCCCAGGTACACTGTCAGCGCAATAGTCCATCAGTCAATGCCTTTTCCCACCACAGCTGTGGTGAGGAAGGGCTGTGCTTCAACCACATCACTTCTGTCCATCCACATCTAGACCTACCAACCCATTGTAAGCTTAAAGGGTGAGAACCCCTGGCTCCCTTTTCCTTTGGTCGCTGTTTCTAATTCGTTCTTGGAACAGTAGCAAATCCCACCCTCCTCAGCCCCCCAGGTCCCAGAGGAGCAGAATACTGCTAATTAATTCTAATGAACATCAGACAGCCACTCTCTCTCTACATTGGGACAGGGGTTACTTTTATCTTCATCATTTGCCTTCCTTGATCTGATTTCCCCCCAGCTAAATTAAATCTCTGTCTTCTGTTTCAATTGATTTTTCTTTCCCTGCTCTCTTTTTAACTGAAGTAAGTTTACATAAATGTAAAAGTAACAAGTCAAGGTCTTGGAAAAGACTCGTCAGCTATTTAATACAGCACAGGCTGTTGTAAAGGAATAGCAGCGTAGTTTAATTTGTATTTTCATAACTCATTCAGTTTCCCCTCCCCTCTTCCCCCCCAGCCCTGAAAGTTAAATTATATTTAAATGTCATGAGGTGCTGGGAGATTGGCTGAAGCCGCCTGACCCATTGGACCATTCATTTGATGCAAGAGCCATGAAAGACTCAGACTTACGCCACAGAAGCAATATTTCTTGTATTAGCTATTTATGGATTTACACATATTTTCAACAAACAAAATAAATAACAGGCACCAAAACGCTGGCAGCATGACAGGGACCTTTTTAGGATGCAGAACAAGGACAAAATTAAAAGCAGAGAGACAGTAAATAATTCTGTGGACCTGGTTAGTGACACGTGCATGGGTAATTGCTGCACTCTGTGTT
>VYZR01091565.1:0-65936 GCA_013400675.1 Oxylabes madagascariensis
CTTGAAGCTGTCCCTGCATCCCCCTGCTGTCTCCACTTGCTTAGACAAGTGTGTGAGTGCAGTTTGCCTGTGTGCTGTGACTGACTTGGCAAGAGGCAGGGCACATGCCTTCTTCCCTACAGCTCACTGCAGAGTGGAGCACAGCAGAGCCACCACCCTCCCTTTCCACCCGAGGATGCTTTTGTTTGAAGGTGCAGGACCCCAGGACAGGGGCACTGCTCTGAGTTAAGTCTGTAAGAAGCTGCAGTGAGACAGCTGAGCTGCAGTAACAGGCTGAGCACATGCCCTTGACTGGAGGCTAGTGCACCACAACCTGATTCAGTTTACCCTTCTTTCCCTGAGGCCAAACTCAGTGGCATCACCTAGCAGTGCCCTGGCTCAGCTGACAGAGCAGGGCTAAGTTTACGCCATCTGAGGCCATCAGTGAACTGTCAACCATAGGCTTGTAAAAGCTCACTAGGCTAATGTGCTATAAGCTAAATATTTTCTACCTTCTGCAATGAAGGTGTGAAAAAAAAAAATCAATCTTTGTTGCTAGAAATATTTGAACAAGTCTGGATAATAAGATCTGGCCAAAGTGGTCTTTCTAAATGCAGCTTGAGTCTATATCCTTGCTCTAAGCTGGCTTACTGTAGGTTTAAAGTACTGGAATTAGATTTAAAAGTTAAATGCTGCATTTATTCTTCATCCTAACTTAAGATTTTGGGGGGATGTTTTAACATTTGGCTGTACTCTGCATTTCTCTGGCAGCTCAAGAGTCCATCCTCACATGCAGGTAGCACACAGCATCTCCTGGGACAGCAGAACCTGATTTTTAAAGCTGTGGGTATAGGGCCCATATTGTTTCTTAGAGAGTGCTTTGCTTTCAGGTCTGATGGCTTCACTAGTGATCTCTCTTGGCAGAGACTTGTCTTGGGATTCTGCTGTCAGTGCTGCCATTTAGTAGGTCAGTCTTACAAGATCTGGAATCTAAACTTACCACCATTTCCACATAGAATCTGATCCTGATTTTAATTTTGCCATCCTGCTTTCGTTGAGAGTTTGTCAGTTCAGATGTGTAATCAGGCCTGTGCCGTATAGAGGCAACTTAGATGCATCCAGTGACCAGAAGGTAAAGCTGGAAATTAAATACTTGTGCAAGGACCATGCTGCAACCTTCTAACCTGTGTTGATGAGCAGCTGTACCTGGTAGATCTCTGAAACCAAAGGCACTACTCACAAGGGGGACTACTAGTCATCACCTACATGATGGCAAAAGCCAGAGACAAACACAATTAGGTTGCTATTATATTCGGACTACAAGCTCTGTCAACATACTGCTTAGGAGAATGGGCCACTGATCCCTGATGCAACATAAATAAACAAGGATTACGGCTGGCTTTGAACATGCAGAACCGTGCAATTCAATACCATTAGCATCTGAAACAACTGGTCCCTGTTGATAGCACTTCTTTAAAGAAAAGCTTAGCGAGGCTGCCTGTCCCCCCTCAATGGATCCCAGGCAGCAGAATTAGCAGAATTACTTATTTCTGTCAGAGAAGGATGGCAGATGAGTGACAAGGTCATTAAGGGAACAGAGCCAGACTTTGCCTGCTTTTGCGCTGAGTTTATTCCAGTCAGCTTGTAACTGAATACAGAACTTTGTTATTTATGGCTCAGGGTGCAAGAAACCACATTTGTGAAAACACAACCAAGTCTTTGGAGGCTGCAAAAGAGAGAGAAGAGGAGCAGCTTCATCATTTTGCCTTTTGCAAGGGACGGTCGAGCTCCTGTTTCTGCAGATCCGTGTTTGCCTTTCCCCGTGTTTGTCTTTACTTCTGAAAGCAGCAGGAGCACACATGGGGGAAGGCAAACACGGCTGGATGTCTTCACAGCAAACTGAGCCTCTACAGTTCTTACTGTGGCACCTTTCAGGACAGAGCCTCCGGGGGCAATGGAAACCAGACCAACTTGCAGCACTTAAAGTACTTACATTTTTGCTGCATTTTAGATCAGTTTCCTGATAAATCGTTGCAGTTTTCTAAGGGATAATTATTGGATAATTATTACGAGGAAACAAATTATTTTTTTTAAAAACAGAAAGATGTCAGTGCCCATCAGATTTACCAGAGCCGAGACATCAGAAGGATGACACCTCATGCTGTCCTGCTGTGGCAACAGGCAAGGATTCTTTGTAGTGACAGCTCATGCAAACCACTCAAGTTCAAGTGCTGAAGGAGCAAAACCAGGCTTCCCGAAGGAATCCTCTGAGCAAACAAATCCCCTTGTTCAGCCCTAGCTGTCAAAAGAGGTCACCTATCAGCATGGCATATGCCCTGATGCCACCAAATCATGATTCTGCGCAAATTTTTTACTGGAAATCATACACCTGCAAGCTTTTATTTCTTTTCAGAACATACTAATTCACACAGAAATCAGTGAATATTAGCTTCATGTCAAACCAACTAGAAATTTAGAAATTAAAGAAATGATTTGCTGATGTAATTTTTCTCCTTCACACTGTGCCTTGCATGCTACATTTTATCTACCTTAGTATGTTGTAGTTATAGCATTAATTTCTGAACAAGATATTCTAAGGACAAAGATACAGGCATCACCTGTGAGTAAAAGAAAAATGCGGAATGACAGAGCTACTGTTCAGTTTAACACCAGACAGTGTTTCATGACATATTAAAAAAAAAAAAAGCCCAAAACAAACAAAAGCATATCACAAAGCTCCCAAGACTGTTAGGGTGTTAGGTTACAAACTGCTGTAGGAATAAATATTTGCATAGACATAATAGACAAAATGAACTGAGAGATTGAAAGTACTAAATAAGTTCAAAACATGCAAATGTGCATTACCTTTTTGTTCTGAAATAAAAGGGTAATAATAATGTTGAAATAGGTTATCTCCTTGGTTAAGTCTTAATTCAGAAAATCCTCGCTGGTATTTGTCTCCCTGCTTTGCTTGGATGTTTCGATCAACTGCAGGACAGCTTTGAAACACGCTCACTTTGAAGCCTGGAGTTTATTTCTGGATCACCCCATGATCAGCGAATACAAGCCAAAATATAAGTTGTTCCCAATCTCAGATTTCCTGTTTGAAGATGCACAGCAGAAACTTGTACCAATTCTAAAGTTCTTCTTTGTTGCATTATCTGTAGAACTTCACTTCATCAACATCCTGTAGCTAAATGACACAAATCTGACCTTTCTATTACATCATTATTTATTGTCCCTGACAAGTAGACCATATATGGATATGTTTCTGGAACCTAAAGAAGAAAAAAAATTGCCATATAATTTTGAAGTAAAATGTGCTGTCCTGGAGAGTTTTATTTGCTTGGGGAGAAGTGACCTCCATTTACTTTTGTTTTAGCTGATGCTTATTAAACAAAACAACCAAACGTTACATGGATATTTATTGATGTCTTGGAGTTGTTCATATGTTTTTAAGGCTGCAAGTTGGAGACTTCAGGATTCCAAAAGATGACAACAGCACTTGTGAACCCGTTCCAAATAGTATTTGTAAGAGCCTATTAGTGGAAAAGGACTGCTCTCATACCACCTAAATGTGAACAATAGACTCTCTCAGACCCCTCCAGGCCACAAATGTGAAGTGGTATCCATCTTTCCCATATCTGGAAGAGGGCAAGCTGGCCAAGGAGGATAGCACTGATCCAGGGATGAGTTAGAAGAAAAGAGTCAGGCACATATAGGAGAAACTGACACATGGATCACCTGGATCACGGGAATAACAATGCTCACTTTGGGAAGGTTTCCATGTGTTTGTCCAGCTAATACAATGAATGAAGGGAAACCATAATAGGATATCAATCTTAGGCCTGTGCATTTTCCTCCAGCTCCTCTCTCACTCATTCCCAGAGCAAAAACATTGCATGTACTGAGAATAAAGCCTCGATGGAAGTGGGTCTGGAATCCTTTCTGAGTATCTTGTGGAGGCTCAGGTTCACTGTAGGCACCCTGTCAATGTATGAACACCCCCATCTAAGGCTTAGCAAGAACAATCTTGGAGGGAAAAAATGTAGCAAGACCATATCATCCACTAATGTATGACTCCTTTCAACTCACCTGCTTTATTTTTAGAGTCTTTCAGGACCAGCATAATTCCCTCTCCATGCTTGCTCCTGAATCCATCTTGCATGACATCATGGTGAGTATATGGCACATCTTCCTTCCCCGCTGTCTGAAAAACTATCTTCCCCTCATAACTAGTGCTGAGGCTTGTTTTGTCAAAGTTAAAGTCATTCAGCAGTTACTGTGACAAAGGAGCCCTGGATGTCGACACCAAGAGTGTGAGAAACTCTTACGCCCTTGACCAGATGCCAGCCAAACCTCTGTGACTTTTAAACAACACCCAGTGCTTTTTTCCTTGATACTATTTCAAGATTGTAACTAGCCTTGGCTTAAAATCAAGACTATCTCCCGCATTTAACCCTTCTGCTTGCTTTTTGGCAATCTCTCACCCTTGATCACGGAACTCAAGGAAAATTGCTGATACTGCGATGCAGGTTCATGCTTTGCGAAGGCAAAGGTGTCTGAGTTTTCCAGGATGGGCTGTTTGATCATGAAAAGACATTGGGGCTCGAGGTCCCATGGGCTATGAACATTGCAGGTGGCTCCCCATGCCATTCACAGCAAGCACGCTGCTATTCCCTTCCCTCCCACGTTTCTGGGCTTCCTTGCAAAACTCTGTGCGCCCTTGATGTATTTGAAGCTGCTATGAATGCTGATGCACCATTTTCCAATAAAAGCACGCGACTCTGCTTCAGATCTATTTTCAGATACCATTAACTCTCCCTTTTGTCTTGAGTAAATCATTTAACTCCTCTGTGTATCATTTTCTACATTAGTGAAGTGGAAATAATCAAATGCATTAACTTCAGAGAACAGTCCAAAATTCCTTGCAGATGGGAAGCCAACGGGACTACTTATATGGATAGAGACTGCTGAATAAGACCTTATTTAATTAGTATCTGTGAAATCCTCAGAGGACAACCTCATATAAGTTTGAATTTTAATTACAGAAATAATGCCACACAGAAATGAAATCATACATTTGGGGGTTGATTTTTTTTCCCAATAAAACAATATTGTGGCTTTATTACAACACGTCCAAAGCATAATAATAACAATCATGATTTATTAGCATTGCATCAGATTGGCTAATATTTCCCCTGTGGCATGCAAAGTTACAGATATGCATTTTCAGCTTGACCCTGAGACATTTCAATAGATTACAAATGTCACCTGCAAAAATAAATATGTAAATTTACACTATTTTCTGGGACAGATTTCAGACTCAGACACTGCATATTAGATCTGTTCACTTCCTTTATATAGAAGTGATGGAAATGGCCAACTCATGCTGATGGGGGTGAGTCAGCTAGGGTCTCACAAACAAGGCACAGCAGAAGAAATTTGAATATGGGAGGAGAAAAGAAGGATGACCATGTGAAAACAAATGGCAGAATAATCGGCAAGATTGTTTTTTCCTTCATATTTCCTCAAAATAGCCAGAAGAAGCCAGGTTAGGAAAGCACATTTAAAATTTCTTTCCTTTGTCTCTACTTCCATTAGCTGAATTAATTGGCCCGTCATCACTATTAAGCCCTTCAGCTCTGCTAAGCTACACAGCTGAATCTGGCAGCTGAGGCTAGAGGAGAAAACAAAGTTCATTTGTGCATCCCAGGAGACCAGTGAGCTTGTTAGTGACTCATTCTGTGAGCACAGCTGCCACAGATGTGCTTTCACGTGAGGAAGTGCAGATGAGAATGGACAAAAGCACAAACAGCCTGTATCTACCAATGGTGACTAACTCTACTGCATCCAAACACTTGGCACACGTGAGGCTGTTCTGAAAGGAAGAAAGTACTGACTAGTTCTGACAGTAACAGTTCCTGGACAGAAAATCCTCATAATACTTTGCCTCAGGACAGCATATCTCTCTGTGCACCAATTACTTGTAGCTGTTGTCTTGTTACTTGGATGTGGTCTGAATTTTTTTACTGCAGAAAGACAGCAAGGTATTTTGAGTGGCACATTGCCCTGAGAGCATAGAGCTAGAGTACACAGCTAGAGTGTGATCCTTTACTATCATATCCAGTGAGCAGAGCTTTGCATTCAGTGTTGCCATGCTGTGCTTCCATCAGACAGTCCCAAAGATTAAATGCAAACACCAGAACCACAGGCACCTCTCCTGTACCTCCTGCTACATAACTCACATTCAAATAATGAGAATATAGAAACTCCCACAAGAAAAGATGGTTTCAATTTCCTTTGCAAGAACTAATGATTGCTTTGGCCACAATACCCTGAGAGAGGTGAGGAGCCAGAGGAACGTCTATGGGAAAAGGTGCAGGATGTCATGCATGCCCAGGGGTAATGAATATGATATACATTATTCCTTACTAACTTTGCTGCCTAAATATTTCTTTGCTGAAAAGAAGTAGCTGTTTTGAGATTACTCCACCAAGATTATAATTCCCCTTTCAGAAGGAAATTATCCAACTTCAGTGGTTGCTGACACACCCCCTGAATCAGGGTGGACTTTGGCTCAGTGCATGACTTCCACCTCTACACAGTGGCTCCTCACAGAAAATTTTTCCCTTTCAAACCTAGTTAAAATGAAGTCCTCACTCCTCTGGAAATATGACATGAGCACAAAGGGGAACACCCAGTATCCAGGTCCTAAGACCACTTTCAGGTATCCGATGACTCAGCCCTGCCAGTGAGCTTTGTAAGAGTGTACAGCTACTACAGTCAATGCCACTCTGCAAATGTCACCATAAGGTCACATCCACTGACTCAGCCTGAAAGAAGAATCAGTCAGAGGAACATGAAAATCTAATATGAAATGAACACAACCCAAAGACTGTATAAACAAATATATGTTCCTTGGAGGAAGAAGGAAATCACAAACATTATCATTTAGTTCTCTTTGCTGTGCAAATATCATTTATCTTATGTTATAATGTATGTTAGTAAGAATTCTAATGAAAGACTTGACTTTACCTTGACCTTTAAAAAAATCCACAAAATTCAGAGATATTGCTGCAATGCCAGGGCTCTGAGGCTCCTGCAGGGGAGCAGGAGGATGGGAATGGCAACCTGAAACACAAGCTGCTGTGAATAGCGAAGGTCCTGGGAAAAACAGTGTCTCCAAATTGATGGAAAGATGAAACAAATTTTTATGGAAAACAACTTTTTCATAGGTTTTTAAAAGGAATCCTTGGATACATGCAATGGCTGTTTACCTCTGCATTCAGTCTCTTAGGATAGTTTATTAACAAAATCTCTTTTGAAGCTTTTCTGTGGTATCCCTCTAATTCCTTTCAGACTGATTTATTTCTAACTACTGTGCCTGCTGTATGCAATAAGACTTATTTCATTGCTCTCCTTCCATTCCTGCAACAACATGAGAGGCTTTCTGCATATGGATCTGTTTTTGCTTTACTCTTGCCACAGATAAACAGACCTCAAAAACCAAAAAATGTCCCTGCCTAAATTCAGCAGCCTGCAGTAATGTCCGTAACTTTTACCACAATGAAGTCCAAGGAGTTAAGGCTCCCTATATGCTTGGAGTGAAGCTAGGCAGATACTAGCAGAGCAGCAAGGCAGAGCAGGACCCTGCTGTGCACAGCCCTACGGGAGAGGTGCATGGCTTGGGCTCTGGAAGGATGGGCTCCAGCCGGGCTTGGGATGGGTGCTGGAGGTTGCTTCTGACCAGCTTGACTGGAAGTGACTCTGCTGCCATGGCACCCAGAGACTGAAAGCAAGGGGCAGGTTGTCCTCCACATTGATCCTGCTATGCTGGCCCACTCACAGGTGATGAGGTGATGAGGTGGCCAGGCCTGGGACCTGAGTGTCAAGGCATGTAGACAAGAGCAGCAGAGGCTCCCGAACAGGCTATGCTAAAGGACGCTGCACCACCCCCTCTATTTACCCAGTGCTGGTTTTGTGTGCTGTCAAATTTGTATGTAATAAATATAATTCCTGAAGCCCTGGTCAAATGAACTGTCCTTTATATTGCTGTGGAGAAAGCTTCCTTGTCCTGCACTGACTGAGCATGCAAACAGAGAGGAACAGAGGTTTATGCCTCCTTTAAGTTCAAATCACAAAGCAAAATCAGGTTTGATTCACAAGGCTGACATTTAATTATTTGCCCTACATCTCAGGTTAAATTTAGAGCTAAATTTAGAACAAGTGTCTGGACAGAATGTCATGACACCCGTGTATATCTGTTGCACAACATGCCACATGAACATGTAATGTTCAACTTGGTTAAAAATAACTGTACACTTACCTAACTCAGAAGACTTCTGTACTCTGTTGACTGAGCTGGTAAGCAGACAGTGCAATAGTGAGAGTTACAAGTACATTCTAGAAGGAGATATTACTAAAAGCAAGAAAACAGAAAAAACATTTTTCTGTTTCTGTTCTTGCTTAGCTTTTTTTATCAAGTAGTAAATGCTGTTTGATTGTAATATAAGTATGACAGTCAAGATAATCTTAAAAATTGGTGTGAATAAGTAAATTAGAGTGAAATTGTGAAGAGGTTTTTTTTTTTTTGTGACTAAAGTGAGAGATCACTCTTTTCTTAAGAGCAGAGTTAAGCCTTAAACCCACCTTAAGCCAAAAAAAGGACAGATTCTTTCACAGTAAAAAGTAACTTGCTACATGCGAGCTACAACAGGGCTGTGCAACACCAATCGATGTGGCTGAGTGAGGCAGACTCAGATCTCCAAACTAAGCATCATTATCTTCCTTGAGCTGTGTTTGGAGATCATAGCTCCGGGAAAAACCACGCCTGTTTTACGAGTGTCAAAACCACGAAGTGAGATGGAAAATCTGTTTAACACCTTTATAGATAAGATGAGAACAGTACAAAAGCACAGATGGGGGCTGGACTAAAGAGCCCAGCTTCAGCCAAGCTGCTTTGATGTCGCTGAGAGCTGCAACAATAAACAGAATGTATTTTCTGTACTTAAGCTGCAGCCACCCTTCTGTTCTTTGGCATTTATCTAGACCCACTCTGCTGATAAGGACAGGTTAGGGTGTTTTCCCCAGGCCTTGTTTGGTGGGGCTGCAGGTGCCTCAGCCATGCATGGGTGGTGGCCACCGCTGCCATCACTGTTCTCTGGTCACAGGAGCTGGCAGCCCCCGTGGCTCCCTGCTGAGGAAACATCTTTACAGGGCCCCAGCTCCACCCTGGAGCTACAGCCTGGCGGAGGGCAGGTCACCAGGATGAGACAGAATGCTGAATGCTGCTGACCTTCAAATGGAGAGGCCAACAGCTGTGCAAGTCAGCTATCAGGGTGCACTGAGAGCACCTGGGCAGCATGCAGGGCTGCTGAGAAAGCACTGGGGGAGTGGAGCGCCTGTAGTAGCTGAGAAGGGAGAGAGTTTTGTTTCAAGGCGCTACAAGTGGGATGCAGACAGTTCCCTGGGTCAGAAGGCTGAAGCTGGTGCAGCTCAAATGAAGGGGGCTGGTACTTGAAAGTTGCCCAGGAGCTGATGGGAGCCTGCGCAGGCCCAGTCTGGGGACAGGATGATCTATCACATCATGGGCTGCAGTGGGTACTGTCTGGTCTCCTCAGCTAAAACTCTCACCCTCAGGTGGGACAGTCCTTTGGGAGCAGAGCAAGGAACAGCACCATGTCAGTGTAGGGAAATGTATCCATCTACTTTCTGCTTGCTCTCTGGATACCAAAGCACAGGCATGCCAGCACAGCACCTTTCAAAGGTGCTTAAATCGGGTTCATAATTTTTTCTTTTAATGAGTGATTTCTTTTTGACCTGAGATTGTGAGACCACATAAGGTTTCTTAAACTATTCACACTATATATGAGTGAAATGGGTGCACACAGGATGTCAAAGATGTTTTCTCTGAAATGATGCAAAGACTGAGTCATTTCTTGGTTGGCACGTTCTATTTTTCATGAAAATGGTTTTGCTTTCTCTGCTGCAATTGTATATCATGTCTGTCACATCAGTTGTGGTCAGTATTATGTGTCATGGATTAACTTCTGATATAATCTTATTTTCTGTGGCTTGGCACCTAAAAATCAATCAGGCCAGTGGTCAGCTTAAGTGCAACCTATAGGCTGACCCTAACAGTGGCAGTTTGGGAGCATTTGCAAGAAACTTTGGTCAGGATAAGTAGTTCCCCTTGGAGACATCCTGCCAGTTCATGATAAGTGGTTTAAATCTTCAAAACTTAGCATTTTGCAACCTTTCCAAATATTTTTTGATTGTTTAGTCTTGTTTTCAGATAACATTGAACCCAAATATGAATCTTGCTAAATTATTTATCTCTGTGAAGTTTTGAAATGAGGAGTCCCAGAGCCTCAAATAGCACATTCCTGTGTATTGTTGTCAAGCTTCTGACAACCTCTTGCTGTGTACCAGTGAATCCCTACACGTGGTCGGAACACCAGGGGCGGGGACCTCACTCCCTGGTGCGTGCTGGCACTGTGGGTCAGGCCCGAGGGGAAAGCCAGGCTGCAAACATCAGCCCAGATCTGAGTCACACAGAAATGGCACTGGGGTATGCTGGAAACACGGAGTTCAGGTTGCACAGGAACTATGGTTAGCTTTAAAACATAGCCAAAGGAAAAAAATCCAAAACCTCATACATGCACCAAGACTTCACTTTTCACCCAGCAGGTCTTAATGAATGTGCCAGGTGATTCACTGGGGCAGCCTGTGCAGCACATGGCAGCAGCAGATCTTGAGACATTTGTGTCTGGCAAGAGCCAAAATACTCCTTCCTATCTCAAAAAAAGAGTGATTGATAGGGTAAATTTTCACCAGTTCTATGAAACATCTGTGGTTATTGGTTCACTGATTAGGATATGAAGAGGAATGGAGAATTTCATAGTATTTTTATTTTTGTTTTTTACAGAGGAGGAAAAAGGAGGATTTACCAGGAACCACTGGAGTAAGTGAAGGGTGTTGTCCTCATTACTGATCTTTGTAATTGCCATCCATACCACATGTTTGGCCTGAGGATCAGTTTGTTTCTGCTCTGCATCACATCTGTGTAACAAAGCATGGAAACTAATATTTGTTTAGTGGTATGCTCAGGTATATTTGTTCAATACCAGGGAAGCTGATGGAGTAAGTGAGGACAAAGCCATCAGCCACCCTGAAGGTCTCATAATAATCTAGAAATAACACTCATAAATCTGTAAAGAAATAATAGATCAATCAGGCATCACCAAACTTTCTTTACCTAGGGTAATTATGTTTTGTTATTTACGAAAAAGTATTATTGTTTCTTCTGACCCTCTGTCAGCAGACACATGAATAAAGACTCTCTTCGTATGTGCATATGAACAGATATTTTACTATGAATCTGCTGTACTTGGGTAAAGACTGAAGTCCTATACCTGAGATATCCATTACAGGTACAAATTAGCATGGCAAAAACCCCCAACAATGCTGGGGAAAATAATGCAGAAGACATGAGCTTTCTCCAGCTTTCTTCCTATCAGGAATTTGTTCATATAGTTAAAACTCTACTTTTAGACTATTTCCATCTGTCCTTGCTGGAAAACTGACAAACAAGTGCAGAGAACACATATTTTTGCATTTATTTATGTAAAGAACAGGCAGATCCCTAGGTACTATAAATCAGTACCTTCCTGATTATTTTAGTGGAACTGTACTTGCTTGCTTCTAAAGTAAGTGGTGCTCAGGCCTAGGAGCACAATAATCACTTCAGGGAGAGGCAGATGTTCCATCAAGAGATTTTTAAAACTATGCCTAAGATCTGTGAAATAACAACACACAAATGATGCACACTGACTTGCAGTATGAATTTCTTATGAAACATTAACACTTCTCCTTTTTGAGTTCCAGATCAATATCCTGTGCTGGATAAGAAACAGGCAAAAAGACTTCAAGCTCTTTCAAGGTGAGTAAAAAAGTCTTTGCTGATCCTATATGGTTCAGGGTAATTTACTGACATCCACAATAGCAAATACACCTGGAAAGGACCTGATGCACAGAGTTCACCATTCTCTCTGAGCCAAGCATCACTGAAGGTGATGCATTCTGCAGGTAGTTAGGCTGAATTGCAGTAAGCAGGAAAAAGAGTTTATTGTGGGGATTATATGTTTCTGTTTCTCTACCACCTTGAGTGCACAGATCAGAATTCTGTACTGGCTAAACCTCCTCAGGAAAAGATCATCAGAAGGGTTAGCAGCACAGTATGCATATTATCAGAGAACCAAATGAAATTACATCAAAATAAAGCTACTATTCCATGTAACTAAAATAGCATAAACCAGGCAGAAGCATGGGGCTCTGCACCTCTTGCTTGTTTCATACAGGAAAAACACACTTTGCTGTGCAAATTGAACAAAATACTGCTGAGACAACTTCCACTGGGAGGAAGATTTAAAAAAAAAGATAAAATTTGTGTACCTCCGCACATGCTGCAGTAAATATGCACAATTGCACCACAGATGCAAAGAGAGGACTGTGAACTGTGTGAAAACAGGATAGCATCAAAAAAGCCAAACACTTTCTGAAAAATCAAAGAAATCTGACCCCAGCCCTCCAATTCTATTTGAAGCATTTGTATTTTGAAGCTACCCTCAGAACTGATTATATTGCATTTTTTGCAGTTGATTTAGAAGCTTTCAGGTTGAAAATTCCCCCAAGGTCTTACACTCAGCAAGGAAGGGACATTTTCCCAGATTAGGGTGTTAGCATGACTTGGCAGGTCTTTGCATAGTGGCATGCAGAATAAATATTTGCCAGGGTAGGCCTTGAGGTTTGTGCTCACCTGGCCACCATCTCTGCCTGGCCATGGCTAAGGCTGCTGGGGGAACAGGATCTGTGGCTGTGGCCAGGAATGTGGCTCCCTGCAGCCCCTTGCTGCTCAGCAGAATGACTGAGTAGTAACTTTCATGTACACATAAAGACCTCTATCTGTACACTCTATCTGTATACCTAGTGTTGTACATTTATGGGTGGCACCTCAGAACATAAAAGCAAACTGGAATGATGTCAGTAGGCACTGACTGAAGTTTAATCTGTTTTGCAACATGGGGAAGGGAGATTGTAGAAGACAGTGAGGTGATCATCATTGCAGAATCAGAATTTATAGAAAAGAATATGGAGTCAATAAAAATAAAAATAGAGAACAACATCACACATAATAGGGCACATATGTGTACAACTGATTGACTCAGCCCTAGAGAAGCTTAGGACAGACCTGGGAAACTGAGTATGTGCAGCTGCTGTTCATGCATTGAGTCCATCTAATCCGTCCCTCAGCCACAGTGTGCCCACCACTGTGGTATCTATTTACACAGCACACAGCTGTGGCAAATACATGCATTGATCTGCTCTAAGTTGCTGCACAAACCTACTTCCTCACTGCTTACATTGAGCAGACTTGTCCATCAGCCTGCTCAAAATGGTGCAAAAGGTTCAAGAGGCACAGTCCTTCCCACATGTGTTGGCAGCAGTTCTTTCCCATAGAGTATCTCTCCAAAAGAATCAGCAACATACCAGACATACCCATTAGTTTTGCACATTTCAAGACCATTGTCTTGCAGTTTGCCTTCAAAGAAACTCATCCCCAGTAATAAAACATTCCAGACTTCCAATTTTTATGTCTATGAAAAGCACAAAATGCATAAGATCACCTAAGACATTTTGTACAGCACTAATCCTGGAACAGATTCTGTGCCCAGTGGAAAATCTGTAGCTGGGTCCATGTCTCAATTTTGTTTTTTGTAAACCCTGAGACCAGGTAGTTTCTCAGATATTCCAACTGTCATGCCCATTGAATAAATCTCTGCAGAGGTGGTAGGACAAACATTTCATTGGAAGAAAATCTTCAGGAGCTGTTTAGCAACCATCCATACCAAAAGATCCATTCCAATGACCATCACATTGAATTATACTAATAAATACATGTCAGTTTTGCCTATCAGGACCTGGGCTCTCAGATTTATAAAATTTCAAATCTTTGGAGTTCAACAGTGATGTTAAAGCAAAGTGCAATACAAAGGTTTTCATGTTGGTAATTTCTGTGTTGAATCCTCCTGTTGGAAACCTCACCTTTCTCCACTGTGCAATATGATATCATGTATTTATTTGCTGCCTGGCCCCTGTGTGCAATCCTAAAGTATAATCTTTGCACCAACTTGTCAGGAAGCTGGACTGGTGTGTTTTATAGTCCCTCAGTCTGTATTTAGTCCACTTTGTCCTCATAAGGAGCCCTGCCCACATGGATATATATTTTTATAAAAACACCCTTTCATTTTATATGCAGAACATCTCGAAGTAGAGCAATCTCTGTAAACACTCAGACCAAAACCCCTTTGGCACTGAAACTGCTGATGCCAGAGCAATAGAAGAGACTCTTGGTCTCAACACAACCCTTCCTCACCTTTGCTGTCATGCACTACCAGGCAGAACTGTGTGGTTGTATGCCATGACAATGCACCACATATTGCTATTATCAGGATCACAGAATCAAGAATCACAGAGTATTCTGAGTTGGAAAAGACCCACAAGGGTCATGAAGTCCAACTCTTAAGTGAATGGCCCACACAGAATCCAAAACCTTGCCATTATTCAGCACCATGTTCTGACCAACTGAGCAAATCTGTATTAGGAAAAAGATCTTACCACTGCAAGCTGGTATTTTTCATGAAAGGTCTGGTTCCAGAGGCAAATTCTTGATCTGTTTCCAAACATGCAGTGTAATCTTTATGTAAAAAAAAAAAATCTAATAAAATACATCAGATTTCATGTGACGTTTCCATTTAATATTGAACCTAAAAGATGTGTTGAAATAACAAAAAATACTGAAATGACCTTGCTTCATAAAATTTTCCGAGTCCTGTAATTGCTTCTGAAACCAATCAATATATATAAAAATCAGAATATTCAACTTGTCTATTACCAATTCAATATTGTTTTAAGATCTTTTCAAGCCACCACTACATNGGAAAAGACCCACAAGGGTCATGAAGTCCAACTCTTAAGTGAATGGCCCACACAGAATCCAAAACCTTGCCATTATTCAGCACCATGTTCTGACCAACTGAGCAAATCTGTATTAGGAAAAAGATCTTACCACTGCAAGCTGGTATTTTTCATGAAAGGTCTGGTTCCAGAGGCAAATTCTTGATCTGTTTCCAAACATGCAGTGTAATCTTTATGTAAAAAAAAAAAATCTAATAAAATACATCAGATTTCATGTGACGTTTCCATTTAATATTGAACCTAAAAGATGTGTTGAAATAACAAAAAATACTGAAATGACCTTGCTTCATAAAATTTTCCGAGTCCTGTAATTGCTTCTGAAACCAATCAATATATATAAAAATCAGAATATTCAACTTGTCTATTACCAATTCAATATTGTTTTAAGATCTTTTCAAGCCACCACTACATTGAGTATGCTCAGAACATATGTACGAGAGACAAGTAGACACATCCTGCCCTCTTCTCTTCTAACTAATCTGATTATAACACCAACAAATGCAACCAATTCCTTTTTAATTTGCATTAGCATCACTGAACTTATGACTTGGCCAAAGAATTAAATAAGGATGTCTCAACAGAAAGTCTGTAACTAGGAATATCATTAAAAGAAAAGATGGTGCCTCATTCACCTGTTAAGTGCAGCATTTAATTTCTCTTGTGCCAGAATCAAGCTTTTATTTTCGTAAGTTTTTTTAAATCTAACAGTGGGAAAAGGAAGTGAGGCAGCACAAACTACTGAGCAGAAACAGAATTGAATGGAATGACAGAGGGAGAGAAAAATAAACTGGTAGAAGAGCTTGAAAATCGAGAATCAGGTAGGGTTAAGCTCACTCTGCCACAATATCAGACTGTAACACAGGGCTGCTTCTGACTGCACACAGTCTCATCTGACCTCCTGCACGTCTGTTGTTTCATCTATTCTGTTAGTGAAAGAAATTAGTACCATGTTGCAGTACTGGTAATAGGAGCAAGGGACTGAAAGGGACTCACTGCATCTTTAGGTCTTGTCCCCTGCTGTAAACAAACATTATGCACAATCCTCATTCAGAATATGATGAGACCAACCAAAAAGGAACAAGGAAATCTGGGAAAAACACATTAAGAAGCTACAAGAACAGCTGAGCTGGACAAGACAAATGCTGATTTAAACCGAAAGGGGACATGAAATTTGGAGGCTCAGGTTCCTTCTGCAGTCAGGGAAGATTAACCTCTGTTATCTTGCCTATTTATCAATAAAGCAGTCACCTAAAAAATGGGGGTGATGGAGCACTCTCTCCCCCTCCTCTAGCCATGATTTAAGTACAGTGGCTCTTGACTATGATGAGAAGCTGTCCAGGTTTAACCCCCAGGATATCAGCTGGTGATCAGCCACTTTTGCTGGGAGTCAGGGATGAGCAATGAGTGGAGCTGCTCATCCTGAGCAGTGCTGAGTGTGTGGTGACACAGGGCCTGCAGCTCCCCAGAGGCTCCTGATGCCTGTGGGAGAGTGCTATGTGATTTAGGCACACCCAGCGTTAGAGAGCTTTCAAGAGGCTGTAACTTGCAAGGACAAAGGGATGGTGTCCAACATGACTCCAGCCCCAGCTCCTGTTACACCCAGTAATATATTGTTCAAAACCTCTTTCCACTGATTACAAGATTTTTTTTTTAATTGACTCATGGCCCTTTATTTCTTTTGCTGCCAACTCTATCCTTTAGCTCAGCTGGCTCTCCATTCTCCCTGATGTTATGCCCTTGTTTTATTTATAGAAAGCACTGGTATCCACTCTGGGATATTTTCTCAGTAGCGGTGAGCCAGCCAAGTTCTGTTGTTCCAGCCAGGCTCCCTGCTCTGCTCAGACCTCCCTGCTGCACCTGTGTGGTCTGAGTTGGCCTTTTGGGCACACTGCATGCAGCATTTAGGAGTAGATCTCATAACGTACCACAGGACATTAATACTTGCTATTATTAAGTATTATGGCTATTAAAATTCTTACTATTTTTCAGGAGACCACTGGGAGGCTGAACTGTCAGAACTGCTGGATTTCCCCCTCAAAGCATAGTTGTTTTATATACTCCTTCAGCATCACAGAAGTTCCCTTCATGAGGCATAACATGATTAAAAGCTCCTTTGACACCAAAAGGTCCCTTTAACAGCACCTTTCATTCTTACCGTTTGAACTAACTCTTCTACAATTGTCTCGTGTGTTTCTCCATTTTCTTTTCAGGCTGCAACAGCTAGAGAGGAAAATTGCTAAATACAAAATCTGTGAAGGGTTTCCTGCTGAAAAACAATGACAAATTGCCTGATAGTGTTACTCCAAGGCACCTGCTGCCTCCTTTACTGTAATAACAGCAACTGGCACTGCTTGGTTTGCTCCTGAGCTGGGTCTGGTTACCACAATCAGCTGTGCAGGGCTGTGCCGGGGTGCACCTGGCAGCTGATGGCAGGAGCAGCACGGAGCGAGTCAGACCCATTGCATGGGCTGATCCTCTGTGCCTGGTCAGCACGGTCAAGGGGCAGGCAGAGGGTGAGAGAGAGGTCCCTGCAATAACAGCAGCAGCCCAGTTTGACCCTGGGATCGGCATTGCCTCATGGCTGAGAACTAGGAGCGCAAACTCCTCCAGCTGATACCAGCACAAGGGGCAGAATTCTTCAGCTTCCCAATACAACTGTGCTTGGGAAGAGAGTAAGTCAGGACTGCACGGTGCAGCTCAGCAGCGTCACCACAATTAATTGATGGTGTCCGCTCAGGAATTGGGTTGGACCAAGATGACATGAAGTTGCTGAAAGGAGTCACAAAGTGTCTTGTTCATTTCTGCCTTGCTGAGCTTGCTTTTGAAGGTGGGCTTTAAAGCATGCCTCTTGCACAGGAAGTCCTTAAACCTGCAACTCCAACCATTTACCACAGGCAGCAGGTCTGCTGAGCCTGCAAAAGTGGGCAGTGATGCTTGGATGGCTACAGTGCATTAACCCTGCAAGCACAGACTGGACTCAAAGTGGCTATAAGCATCTTGAGCCTCCTGACCCCCTTGTTTCCCATTTCCATTGTTGGCTGTTAATTCTGTTTTGCTGTTTTTACACAACCATGCAACCCTCAGGTGGGGCCAACCTGGAGAAAACTGCCTGGACAAATTGCAACCTATATATGGCCTTGCTCTGCACTTTTCTCAGACCACACAGGCACATCCTCAGGCCCCAGGACTTGAGTTTTGACTATGGTTGGATTCCCTTGCTCCAGGTGACTGTGAATCTTGCTCTAAAATGGCTCTGCAGCACATGCTCGCATGGGAGCAATGTGGATGGGAGACACCCCTGAAATTCTACTGCCCTTTTGTGAACGACAGTCTGATTATTTCCACTTCTTTATTAGGGGATTAGAACTGCAGTAGAAGAGGCTCCAGACTGTTTTATTGCTCAGTGTTTTTCAGCAAATTGGTTGTGACCACTGTAGCCACACACAAAGGGGTTGTGATATGTTGAAACTTTTATTACATTATAAAATGAAAAGAGTCCTGCTCCCTGACCTCCTCCCTACCATGTCTAAGGTCAACTATGCTCTGTCAGCTTCTCCAAACAAGCAAATCAGTCCAACAAGCTTTGATATTTTTTTCTCTTGCTTTCATAACAAATATACTGGAGTCACGGGAATACTTATGTTAGAATGTGGGAGCCACCATCCAGTGGAGGCTGTTAAACACAGATCCAGCTTGCAGAAGGTTCATTGGGTGTAGATAAACCCGTTTGTGTTTTGATGCCGTATTTAAACACTTAAGTGATTTTCTTTCAAATAAATTCCCTGTTGTGTTGATTACACACAAGTAGAAGATCTGTCTGTCATTATCAAACTCCATAATCCTACTGAATTACACAACATTAGAGAAGATACAGTAAATACACCTTTTCAAATGAATCTTAAATTCTACCTGAATCCTATCTAGCATTCCAGGTCTTTTGGGTTTCCAGTCCAGTCTTAATCTGGAGTGATAATTTTGCACCAAAAGCTTTATCAGCCAGAGCTATTTAGCACCTAGTCAGGTGTTAAGCTTACAAATAGTTTATCTCTTGGCAACATTTAGACCTTGAGCTAGGAAAAGTCACTAGCTTGCTTTCACCATCAGGTCAAGTCTATTTGAAGGAGTGGCCTATTTAAAGGACACAGAAGTACCTATGCAGACATTAAAAAAAACCCAAAACAACAAAACCCCCCAACCTATAAAAACCAAGCCAAAATCCAAACCAAACAGCTTTTCTTAAAAACCCATTTCACTCATTGGTGTGAAGTCTTACAATGGATCCATTTCCTTGTTGGATCACTATTGAGTCCCATTGTATTCATTCTATATTGACGGAGCAACATTTTACTTGGGGAAGAGTTTTCCTTCTTTCTGTCCTTATCACCATGTTTTACAGAAATTAAGATCCCTGAGGTTAGAAGGTTAAATCCCTCAGTAGGAGAGGTATGAAGTCCCATTCATTTCCCTGACAAAACGTTGACATGAAATCACTTCGTCTGCCTTATTTTCTTACCTTTCACATTCTCTGAGTAGAACACAGTTGTTTCCTTTTGTCAGACTTTCACCAGCACAGGCACTTCACGTAATTTTCTCACCTCTCAATCTAGCTCATGCTTTGGATTCAGCAGGTTCCCCTGTTCAGGGGCTGGGAAATAAAGCAGTGTGTTTTTTTTTCCTCAGGAGTCTATTTCAAGCCTCTTCAAAGTAGCAGGGAAACCTGCAGTTGCACCTGAAAATGTGAAACTCCCACATTTAAAAACTCGCCAGCACAAATCACTCCCAATTTCCATTTTTGGAATTCTTCACTGTTGAGATGACCTTCAGATGTGGTAGAGGGCAGCAAACTGAGAACTGAGACACAAGTGCTCCTAATTAGTCATCTTGAATCGCTTCCCATTACTAGAGGCACTCCCCAAAAGTGAGATTAAGTTGTTATGCAGAGTTCCTGGTCCTTCGTGGACTTTGTAAAGGGCAGTCACTTCCTGATAGGTCCATGAGAATCCTGCAGGAAGCAGTCTGAAAGAAGGCCATGAAAGGACCATAATGTATATGTGATAGATGGTGGGTGGCACTTCTATCCACTCTGTGTTTCATTTCTCTCTGTCCTTCACTGATCATTTGGAATGTTTGGGAACCCAGGTTACCATCAGGAAACACAGGACTCACCTACAAACCAGATCTTGGCAAAGAATTTAGTCATCCTGTCAGATGACCACAAAAATAAACCCACATGACCCTGAAGACATGCCATGGGAACATGATACCACAAAAATTGTAATGTCATTAAGTAAGTTATTTATGGTTTATAAGGTGGTATTTAGGTCGAGTCACACCACCTAAAAATCAAATGCTTTGTGGTGCTGAATTTCATCTTCTTGCAAGAATTCTTTAGACTCACATATAACAGCTGAACAGGGGAACATTTTTTCAGTTATTGCTGACCATAAATATAAAGTATATCTCCCTCATTTGAACAGGGAAGAAAAAAATCCCTTTTGTCAAATGAGCCACTGCACGGTCTGGATACCCTCCCTGTTGGAATCTCTCATGGATATCAAGTGGGTTCCTGGAAGGAGGTCAAGTGCAATCCAGGCCACTGTGATATACAAACATGATGACCGAAGCCTATTTTTGACACATGTTTACAAAATGTTGCTACTGAGGCCGATTTCTATGATTAACAGAATACTCACAGTATTTTTGGTTCAATCAATCATCTTTATTTATTATTTTAATTGGGATAAATTTAGAAACTATACACTCGCTGGGACAGAAAGCAGCCCCAAAAAGCCTGTCTCCTCATGTGATCACCCTGGATCTGATCAATACTCTAGGCCAGGTCCCAGGGAGGCTCCAGCGCTGCCCACTGGGCAAGGGCTGTGTTCAGGTGGCACTAATCTCATCACTGACCTTTCTGCTCAGCAATGGCTGAGTGCTGATGCCCAAGCTGCTCGAGGTTTGCCTCAGCACTGACAGTGAGAGAAGGAGCTGATCCTGCCAGCAGGGACAGAGCTGCACCGTGCCGTGCACAGTCCTGGTGCTTGTGGAGCAGCCCAGCCTGTCCTTGTCTCTGCCCAGCCCCAGAGCAGCACTGGCAAATTTGCAAAGACTCTGGGAGTCACTGAGAAACCCACTTGGTAACTGGAAGCCACCAGAGCCAGCAGTCGCTCTGCAAGTGAGAGGCACAACAGTGGGTCAGCTTGTTGTTCTCTTCATCCACATGCTGATGAGTGAGTTTTCCCACTCCAGAAGAAGGGCAGCATCTTGTGGAAAACACCAGAGAGCTGCAGCTACACACCACCCAGGAGAAAGGTCATTTCAGACAGCAGGTGAGCAGGTTGCAGGAGGCCAGCCAGAGTCACAGGGAGAAAATGGGGACAGGGACAAAAGCATTAAGTGTCATTGGCTAGCTGCCAGAAGAAAGAGAGGATCTCCCAAAAGGATCTGTACTCGGCTGAAGCCCTGCTCTGTCAGCATGGGAAGAATGGCCTTTTCTGGGAACTTGGCAATCCTCAACTCTGCAGGGGGCAGAAATTCACGCAGGACTTTTGTGCCTGGGCAGAACCAGGAGAAAGTCAGGCTGCTGTCAGACACCCCATCATAATAAGCAGCCCTGGCAAGGAGGTGGAATTTTCATCAAGCCTCAACATGAGGCAGGTAAGTAACAAACTTTGAGTAAGGCATGCCTGTGGCACTCCTTCATGAAGACTACACACACCCCCACGTCAGCTAAACCTCTGGGGAATTGCCCTGCTCACCAAGGCACTCTGGCAACTGCAGTTCCCCTCAGATTAGCAGCATTGCTGATGACAGCAGGAGTACAAACAGCCAGGAACAAGGAGCTCCAAACTGTCTCTCTGCTCTACCAGCAAAGCTACGAAGACAATGGGAAAAGGTGACATAATGCCATGCTTCAATTTCCTCACAAAGAGCAATATTTCTCCAGCTCTCGCTTTTTCTCTGAAAATTAATAGATACATTAAACAACAGAAATACTGGGGGAAATATGCTAAAAAGTATTACATATCACCAGCAGCACATGCACCTGTGCATGTCTGGTGTGCACATCGCTAGTCTCATATTGCTGCAAGTCTGCAACACTAACAGTGCTGGTGGATTCAGCTCCTGTTAGGTGATCTGACAACAGACATGCCATAAAACCAGGACAGGGAGACTTGTACTATTTGTCCAAGATATGTCACAACATGTCCTTCAAAACTGATTTTTCTAAACCTGGAGAGCAGAGTAGTGTTGGAGAAAGCCATAGAGCATGCAATCTGCTAGAATAAATAAATCCACTTGGAGAATGCCTAAGTTTAGCTGTATATGGACATTTCTAGAAAGTGAGAAGTGCCATGGTTTTTCCATCATTATTTCAAGAGTTTTCTCCAGCCTGTTCCAAAGCCCTGTATTAAAGGGGTTTAGCAGAATAATCCTCTCTTAACAGAGATAACAGAGATCTGGAGCCATGCTTGGTCAGATGAAAGGGCAAAGAATAGCATCCAGACAGTTCCCAAGATGTTACCCCTTTGGGTCTAACTCTGAACCTTGCATCGGGTCTCTCAATCTTCAGTTGAAATCCTGGCCCTATCGAGACAAGACCAATTATTTTACCTTGCAAAAATAAAGAGGAAGGAGGAAATCAATTCAGCTTTATGGTCTCAAATCTCAGATTATGGACCTAGTCTGTGTCTACATGCATTTCATAGCAAGGGCAAGAAATCCTAAAGGTAGGATATGCTAATAACAATAAATAATCCCGGTACTGGCCAGGAATAGTTAATAGAGTACATAAAGAGACTCCTTCACCTACTGTGGTTCACTCTACCTGCATTCTGAGCTACAGCATGTGCCTGCAAGGGACAGCACAGCCCCATGACAATGCTACGTTGAAGGCACAGGCTGAGGAGAGCAGAACTGTAACTCAAATCCTGTAGATTAGGAGGGTATTTAAAACAATTAATGGTTTCCTGCAGAGGAATCCTCTCCTTTTTATCACTAGAATTTACTTACGAAAAAATTCATATCATACACTTAGTGACACAGACAGATGAATGCAGAATGTTACGTTTTGGTGTTGGAGATCAGACTCTGTGCAAGATGCTACAAAGAGGGCACAAAACAAGTTACCAGTGGGTAGTGATGGAATAATACCATGTGGAGAAAAAGTGGAGAGCATCCACATGGCACTATTTTAGTTGAATATACTGCTGCTTTTAAAATTGAGAACCTCAGCGTTAGGTTAAATGGTTTTCTTAACTAGTTCTTCTAATGTCTTTTAATTTCTTTTCCCTCCATATCCAACTTGGTAGAAGTACATTTAACCTACAAAATGGAAACACATTGCTAATAGAAAATATTGATACTACACTGATCATGATGGGAATCAGTGGGATTAATGTACGTTTTGGTGCACTCTGATTCAGGGCATCCACTTTGAAATTAGTGTAGGACCCCTCATTTTAATTCCTTCTTCTCTGGGAAAAAGAAGGTGTTACTGGAATCACTCACAGTGTCAATACCATATCATGGTACTACAGAATCTTTTCAGGCTGAGGTCAGTGGGGTTCAGAGGTTTTTGGCTTCTTTGTTTCCCCACTCTAACTCCTCACTAGCTCATTATTCCCACTGGATTTACACTAGTCTCTTGAAACTTCCCCTGAACCTGGAGTTGAACAAGGCTGTGCTGAAACTGGCCCTAACCTCCCTCCCCAGTGCACACAGTGCCCTTCCCAGTCCATTATTCAAAGGCTGAGACAAGCCAGTAGCTCCAAGAGCACCAGAAGCCAAAAAAGGGGAGTGCGATGCAATTCTCTTTTGCTCATCCTCCTTCCTACACTCCCTGCTTGATGACACTCCCACTCTGGGGGGTTCCTCAGCTCAGCGGGGGGAAGAGAGAGGAGGGCGGCAGGACCAGAGGCTCTCCAGGGCCAGAAGATGTGAATAGCAATGGGGGAACAAGAAAGGGAAAGACGCAAACCCAGAATCACTGATTTCATGACAGTACTTTGGTACTGGCCATGCTGCGTACACATGCTGCGTTGTATTGTCTATCACAGCATCCATCACTCTGTATGAGAAATTATTCACTACCTGTGAAACACAGGGCTCTACTGACTTATGAATGGTGAATACCTTACCCAGGATTTCCATAACAGCATGTTCTATTCTGTTTTCCTGCAAGCTGCCAAATCTCTACACTACGACAAGCTTGCTAGAAAACCCTACCAAATTGGAAAGGAAGCATCTGACACTGCTTTGCACCAGGCTGCAGGGAACCAAGCCCTTGAGTTCTCCCTCACACCATTCTAAACAGAAGAGCTGGTTGGTGAAGTTTTGTTTTCTAAGAGTCATGGAATTAGACACTCCTAAGTGACTCACCAGCAGATGAAGCTGGAGGCACTCATTGCAGGCAGCATAAAGTTCTTTCAGATCTAGCATCAAACCCCTTGTCTTTTGTCTCAGTCCAAACGTAGCATCAGCTTTAATAGCATCAAACCACTTGTCAAGACCAGCCCTCCTTGAGTCACAAAAAAATTATCCCCAGCTAGTAAAAACCCTGTGAGACAGCAGCTGAGAAGAGTTCATGCTCCATGCTTACTGCCAAACTCAACAAAGAGTTGTACTGGTGCCAAGGATGCCAACTTTTAGGACAGGTAGGCAAGTGGCGGTAAGAGCTTGCACTGGTGCCTTGGCTGGCAGGTGTGGAGCTGTGTCCAGAGCAGAGTGCAGATTCACACATGCTTTCCAAAATGTCCCACCACTGTGCTGCAGATCCTGCTCCCCTCTTACCTTGTGAATCCTGAGCTGCTCCCTGGGTAGCTGTAGAAGCAGGGCTTGTGACTGCCTCCACCTTGCTCTTGCCCAGGCACTGCCATGAGATGTCATTTGGCCTCTCAGCTTGATGACAGGGACCTGGGGAGGCAATTGTGGTGAGAGGCTTGTCTCTGGTCCACCCATGATCTCCAGCAGGGGTGTGGTAAAGATGACTCTTCATCTAAAGCATGGGATAGTGGGTGGGGTGCACCTGGGCTGCCCAGTGGACTGCACTGAATGATGTATGGAATGAAATTTCTTCCAACCACACAGAGGAACACCTTTTCTCCAATTACACCACAGCCCCATGTCCAGTCAGTCCATTGGAATAACAATGGCTTCTTTCAAAAAAGTGTGATGTAGCAGTTAATTCATAGAATGGAATGGAATGAAATTAAATGAGTTGGAAGAGACCTTAAATACCATCTAGTTTTAACTCCCCGTGCCATAGGCAGGGACACCTTCCACTTCACCAAGTTGCTCAAAGTCCCATCCAACCTGGCCTTGAACATTTCCAGGGATGGGGCATCCAGAGCTTCTCTAGGCAATCTGTTTCAGAGCCTCACCAGCCTCATAGGGATGATTTTCTGCTCTATATGTAATCTAATCCTGACCTCTTTCAGTTTGAAGCCATTGTCCTATCCGTACATGCCCTTTTAAAAAGCTCCTCTCCAGCTTTCTTGAACTCCTTTAGGTACTGGAAGGTGCTATAAGGTCTCCCCGGATTCTTGTCTTCTCCAGGCTGAACAACCCTCAGCCTGAACTCTCTCAGCCTGTCTTCATAGCAGAGGTGCTCCAGCCCTCTATCAGCTTTGTGTCCTTTCTCTGGACTCACTCCAACAGGTCTATGTCCTTCTGAGGCTGGGGGCCCCAGAGGTGGTTGCAGTACTCCAGGTAGGGTCTCAAGAGAATGGAGTAGAGAGGAAGAGTCACCTCCCTCAACCCAACTCAGACCCCCAGATCCTGTTCAGTTCCACATTTCAGATTTTTGAATGATTTTTTGATACCATAGTTACTACATACAGTGCTGTTCTGTGGCTAAAGACCAGAATGAACCAGTACTCCTATGTTTTGTACAGATATAAATAAAACCCCAGACAAAATTCACTGAAACCACATCACCCATGCTCATTTGGAGAAGGACTTGGATTTTCCTTTGGTGTTGAAGGCTAAGTTCAATAGTATTTTGAAGTTGATATTATTTGATAAGTAGGAATTATCAAAGCTCACTTCACAGCTTAGAAACCTTTAAAAGACATCCCCTATATAACAAATGTCTGTACAATCAACCAGGACCAAGTCAGGAGATCAACCAGATGTAAATTAAGCTGTACAGTAAAATAGAGAAGAAAATAAGAATGTGTTTAAAGACCTGAGGAAGACAGGTGTTCCTGTTGCTGATGTGTTAAGACAAATGATTGAAGAACAGTTTGTGCATATGAAACATGACCCCAGTAAGTCTGTCCAGTTCAGTCAGCTGAGGGACAGCATGATTTGCTTGGAAGGGACAAGAACTGCCACAGAGCACTGCAAGACTTTATTTACCAGGGAGAGCACCACATCTTAATGTGATCAGCTTCATTAGGACTTAAAACGCAAGACTTAAAAGTGATACGTTTCCTACACTTTCTGGCTGCCTCTGTCCTTCTCCTGGCCCCCTCTCTTTACTTGGAGTGTCCTCACACAAAACTGCTTAGTGAGTGTCTCCTCTCGTGTTTATCAGTGTGCAGTAGAGAGGACAAAGCATCAGGCACATGGGAAAGGCTGTTGTGCACCAGTCCTGGAGTGCATCTCATTAACTCATTAACTGTTAACAGACACTGCTAATGCTGAAACTGCTTCTGAATGTAAACAGGACTTTCTGAAACTGTGGAGTTTGATAGAAAATGAAACTGACCCTTGAAATACTACAACAGTTATGTAAATACCTATAAAATGAAAATCCCAGGGTCTATAGACTAGAGCTGCACTTTGCCCAGTGTATCTGTTAGCTTTCCTAGAGGCCAGGATCACCCTCTCTCTGGCGAGTAGCAAAGGCCAGAACCTTCCAGGAAAAGGAAGCTGAGGGGTCCCCTCAGGATCTCAGCCCTCAGACAAGAATGACAGCTGCAAATATAATATGTGACTTTTCAGTGGCATGACAGCTCCTGTTTTGACTGCAGTCTTTCATGTTTTCAGAAATTAAATCAGAATTTTCCACTGAATGAAAAGTTCTATTTCAGCAACATTTTCCCTGGCTTTCCCTCTTCTACCAAAAATGCTTGGAAGGATTTCAATTAAAACGATAATATTACAGTTTTAACAATAAAACTATATAAATATATAAACATTTTTATTTTCTTTTTTTTTTCTTCAGGCCACACCGAATTATTTTTCTATAAGAAAACCAAATGTTTGGAGCTGCTGTGGTCTTCTTTTCTTTGACAGGCCTGCAAAGGCAGAATGGTGCCCATGCCCATTCCACCATGACATAGTTCCTCAGATAGAAATCAGGAGCTCTGACAATTAAATTTTAAAGACTCAGAAATGTCTTGCTCCTCCTCTTTGTGCCTTTGTTTAACCCGTGCAGTGTAAAATGCGTTGGAATTGCACTGGCCCCAGCAGCTCTGGGTGCTGGGCTGTGGCAACCAGGTGCTCCTGTCCCTCACCTGCATTTCTTCCAGCTCCCATCAAGCTTCCTGCCTTCAGTTGTTCACTGTTGCCCACTGCAGGGACATGATTTAATCTAGCCCAGGTCATTACCCACTTGAGCAAACTGGGATCTAGCTGCCCCAGCCTCTTGGGAGAAGCCCAGCAAAGGGTAGCAAAGTCACCTCTGGGTCGTGCTGTTTGTTGCCCCACTGTACCCCACTGCATGCACCCGGATTCCCATGGCCCTGCTGCTGCCCCACAAAGATCTACATACAGCTAACCGGTTCAAATGGAGAGCTGGTCTCAAACTGTGAGAGCATCACAATTACGAGTCTACAGAGTGTAAGTACCAATGATTGAAGCATCTGAGTGAGATTTTCAACAGAGAAACCCACAAGAAATGTCTGCTGAGACTATTTATGAACAGAAGTGAGGAGAGTTAAACAGTCCTTTTTTCAGGCAGGAGGCAAATGGGGAAAACAATTCAGAACTGCTGTGTCTCGACAGCTTTGGGACAGTGTTTGTCCATCTGATTACAAAATGCCAGTGTTTGCTGTCTCAACCCACATCTGCTTGCTTCACACCACTATTCTTCTCAGAAGTTTTCCAGTTTCCTTCAGTCTGCCTCACTGGGGAGGATATAAGGAACAAACATGACCATCATCATCCCCAGGACTAAACATACCCAGATCAACATGAGGGTGCAAGAACAAAATGGCTGAATGATTCTGAGGATCTACATGGGGTAAAGTCTGCTTCATCTTTGTTGCTGAGACAAATGAGTTACCAAAAATTGGCAGACTTGGGCCAAGTAAAAGGGGCAACGCAAATACCCAATGCTCCTCCTTTCACTCGTGAACCGGAAGCAGGAAGATTTACAGATTTAGGTAAACTCGGCAAGGGACACCTCTGTCAGAGGCTGAGGGAGCAGAGGGAATTCCACTGGTGGTTTGCAATGACTGTGGTCACAGGCCCTCGCACTGCTTNAGGGGTGAATGCTGGCCAATTTTTTCATAGATTCATGGAACAGTCTGGGTCAGAAGAGATCCTAAAGATCATCTTGTTCCAGCCCACCTGCCATGGGCAAGGATTCATCCCATTAGACCAGGTTGCTCAAAGCCCTGTCCAATCTGGCCTTGAACACTTCGAGGGATGGAGCATCCACAACTTCTCTGGGCAACCTGTGCCTGTGCCTCACCAGCCCCATAGAAAAGAATTTCTTCCTAATTGCTAATCTAAAATTTCTTGTAGGGCCCTTCAGGTACTGGTCTAGTGGAAGGTGTCCCTGCCCTTGGCAGGAGGGCAGGAACTAGATGATCTTTAAGGTACCTTCCAATCCAAGCAATTTTGTGATCCTACATTTTCACCTAAAAGGTGATCATACTCCACAACACAGGAAAGAAAAGAAACAAAACCAAAAACCACAAAAAACAGCTCTGAATAATTCACCTCCCCAATCCATCAATTTAATTTAGCCGGAATTTTAATTTTAACTGTTTAAACAAGACATCAGAGTTTTGAATTATTTTTCCAATGCAATAGAATAGAGCATCTTATCTGATATCACATCTGTATGGCTTCAGAAGACACAAAAAAGCTTAAGGATTACAGATCAGTACTTCTTAGAGGCTTGCAGAGGATCAGTACGCTGTGAAATGTGGAGGCTGCTGCCTCCTGCAGGAGACAGGAGAGTGGCCCAGGCAGGCCTGCGACCTGTTCAGAGAAGCCATCAATGAGCACTGCCTGACACAGGCAGAAACAGAGAGTAACCTACCAAGTGAAACTGCAAACACTGCTGATGTTTTGATGGGAACCTAAAGAGCACGCCAAAGCTGGTACATGCAGCAGCTTGAGACATCTTTATTGCCACGAGGTGCTTTCAGTGTGTCAGAAAAAAGCATCAGGCAGCGCAGCCAGAGTGCAGTGTGTGCGGGCAGAGAGCTGGTCCATCCTCGCACGGTGAGTTACGTGCTAAGCTGAGCGCTGCTGAGGCTGCGCCTCCAGACAAGGCTGCAGCCCTGGCTTACAAACAGCCCCGAGGGTCACCTGCTTGACACAAGCCAAGGAACAACGAACAGATGCAGAAAATGAGACAGAATGTGAGCAGAGGTAATACTTCAAAAAAACAGCAAGACTTCAGGAAACTCTCCTACTTGTACTACAGCTGTGGCTGGCAGAGCTATGTTGTAGATCTGAAACAAACTCAACTGACCTGTGAAAATCTCTCCTTTCTCTTTTTCTGCCAATGCTTTGATCTGCCCCAAGTCCTGCCCCATTTTGGTTCTCTTTGCTGTGGGAGGCGCAGGTGGGTGCTGGCAGAGGGCAGCAGCCACCAGCACAAACACAGCCATTGCCAGTGGGAGGATGATGGGAACAGCAGCCAGCGTTTCAAGGTATGCCAGCTGTCCAAGAGATAAAATGTGGGAGGTTCCGGTGATATAAATAGCTATTGCATTAGTGCTGGATTAACAGGAGAAAGGCCAAGCTTAATCCCTCTTTTAGCATGCTCCTGCATACTGGGAAAAGGGCTAAGGAAGAGACTCTTTTCAGAGATGAGCTGACAGACAAGTACAGAGCATTTTGCTTGAAAGAGGGAGACACTGAAGGAAAATGCATCACCCAGAGTAGGAATTCCCTAGCTGTGGTTGCTTAAATTTAAACAACACTGTCCTATTGCAATTTTTGTTTTAAACCATATTAACAAGAGATAACAGATATTTTTCTATGAGTATTTATCATCTCTCAGGACCTCTCCTTGTATTCTCCATCACTGCAACGCAACAACACTTGGCAAATTTGGTTTTAGTGCGATAACTGAACAAATAAATATAAGGAAGGTTAAAAATATATAAAGAGAAGGATTTCTATAGTGATAAGGGAAGCAAGGGGAAGGGAAGCAAGGCAGAAAGGTGGGTGGTAACTACAGGCAGTGGTGAGGGACTTTGACATGCAAGATGCTGAAGTAGAACTTAGAGGAGAGCAAGACTCTCCCTTTCGTCTTAATGGATTTCATTTCCCTCTTGCAAGGTGGAGGTAGGATTCCACAAGGAGGATAACCACTGCTCGTGCAGCAGCATCAGGCTGGTTAAGTTTTGTACATGGGACAAAACAATATGTCCACAAAACACCTGTGTAAAACTAGTACAGGAGTTAATCACTGTACCAGCTTTACCTCTCAATATATCTACTGCTCCAATGTGCCATGCACTTTATAATCCAACACCAAAGGGAATTTGTTTACTTTAAATTCCATGCTGGATGGGGAAAACTGTACTGTCAGATTTGCCAGGATGGATAAAACCAATGGCTAAAGCAGAGAGAAGACCTGTTTATTACTCACAGCAGCAACCTTTTGAATTTGATGGTTTCCTTCAAAACTTGTGAAAAGATTTGAAGGATCATGGAATTTTTATGCAAAGGGCCCACAGACACAATGCCTGATATTCACCAGTCACCAGATATTAACAGAGGAAGGTACCTGTCTATCCCGTAGACACCATGCAGCCTGCTGAACAAACAGGGGTTTAAAGGGACAAATGATTTGGTACCCAAACAGGTTCTGACTTAGGGGGTGTAAACAACCTTTTGATCAATGTTTGTTAAGCACACAGGAACCTGGTCTGCAGCTGGTGGTTCTGGCTGTATTGATAGTACTGGATCAGTAATTAATGAGAGCTGTAAGGAATTAGCAAGCATCACTTTTAATGCTGTCACGCAAATCTAGTGCCCTCCACGCACTCTAAGGTATTTCATAAATTTTTCTAAATGAGTGTTTACTTTTCGCATTAACTCATCTGAAAAGTTATGCTAATAGCTTAAAAATAAAGCAGAGAAGAAGAACAAGAAGTTCTAGTAATTGTAAGGTCACAGGATATTTTTTTCTTGAACTGCTTCCTTGCTAAGTTCACTGCTTTGGCTGCTGTGTAGAGCAAGACACATTTACCAGCCTTTTGGGTACCTGTGCCCTGTCCATTAATCCTCTGCTGGGGAAACAGTGCCATATATACAAGTGCCTGACTTGCTTTTCAGAGCATATACAATGGTCATAAATGTAAGTACACCAAGGAGCAGAAATTTTAATTTATGGCAGTGATTGCCCAGCAGTGAAATCAGTGTCTGGCGGTTTGTTCTTGCACCATAACTCAGCTCTGGGAGGCCATAATTCATCATAAACTGACTCCTGGTTTCACCACCTGTGTAAGGAACAGTTTAATTAAAATACCGGAATAACAAAGACAGCTTCCAATTAGACACAATAGATAAACCTTTCCCAGTCTAGGGTTTTGGTTTCTTATTTGGTTTTGTTTTGTTTTTAAATAACAAGGTATTGCAGTAAAATGTGAATGTCATACAATGGAAACTGCAAGCATTTTCTTTATTCAAAGGAGGGAATTGTCCCTGGTTATGGGTAACACTAAGACTTCTGTGTACAGAAAAGTGCTTTTGTGTACAGAAACAGTGGTACCTTTTTCTAATTAAGCAGTTCCTGATAAATTTACTCAGTGTTAATTTTTGGGCTCACATTGATCATATTTAAAAAAAAAGAAAACAACATTAAATTTCAACTTGATGAACCTGTCCTAGGGTTTTTATACCCCAAATATCAAGTCTTCATTCCTGGGGTTTTGTTTGCCACTAAGTCAATGTAAGTTTTGTTTCCCTTGTATGGAAAATAGGAAGAAAAAAGATAAGACAATATCAGAAATCCTGTTTCAAGGCTTAAAGGAAGCTGCATGTTTTTGGCTCGGATTTAGTTGAGATAGAACATTGAAATTTTCTTGTTTCTTTTTAAATCTGTGATGGCAACATTTTTTCCAGTCGCTTTCATTTATCATTTGGTAAACATATACTTCATTTTTTAGTGAGTGAAATAAACAACTCCTGGCAGAACGGAGATAATGATAATACTTTTTCTTACATAAAACCACATAGTTTAATTAGCTAAAAAGTCACATTGTGTGCATATATATACACATATATAGTTGAATGATGTACTAGAAAATATAGTTTTGAAAACTTCTATGATGAAAGGGACATTATTTCCAATCATGTTTATACATGCATATATGTGCAAGAATAAACTTTTTTCCCAGCTGGATCTCAGGAGATTTTGAGAACCTAGGAAAAGAAAGAAAATTAGTGAGAAATATTTCAGCAAATTAATTTTCATGATTTTTTTAACTTGCCAAGAAAACCACATTGTGACATCATCTCAGAACAGCGACAATGGAAATGGCCTCACTTGAGCCAGCTTAGAAGTAACTTGATAAGAAAGAGCAGTGACTGCACCTTATATCTTATTCATGTTTACAGAAGACATTTAACTATTCTTTCCGAATAGACTCAATTAGCATTAATTGCTTAACAGTAGTAACTAAAGCATTTGAAGCTCTAGGCTGCAAGGGCTGACCTAGAGCAAATTTTTTGAGAAAACAAACACTGCTAACACAGAACTAGCAGAATCCAGCAGACGAGTGAAATGAAGAAGAAAAGGGCAAGGAGGAAGGAGATAATATTGCCTCAAGATAAGAGAACAAGGTAACTCCAGAAGAGGGCTAGCCCAGCAAGAGTGAAAACTAATAAGAAATCAAGAGACCACTGACCAGAATTATGTGACTGGATTGAGTAATAGGTGGTACAGGTATAACTGAGGGGCTTGATCTGGGGTAGGGGCTCCTCCAGGGAATACTAGGTTTTACCTTTCCTGCATCAGAAGGCAGCCAACTTCTGTTTGCATTTATGTGGAAAAATCAACAACTAACATGGACCCTCCTGCTACAAGAGTTCACTGCTCTCCTACTATATTCTTCAGTTGGTTTAAAGACAGCTTGAAAGATATTGTGTGGATTTTTAGGCACAGTAGCATACTGCAGACCCTGGATACTGGGGGAGAAGCTACAAAGGCAGAGGAAGTGGGGCCTACACAGTGGGGTCCAGAGCGAGAAGAGGGTTTCCAAATATAAAAGGAGCTTCTGCTCCTGCACTGGGAGGGCTGAATTATTCCAAATCCTTAGAACTGAGTGTGAGAGCGCGGCAGCAGCGGGCGCAGTCGCTCCTCCAGAGCGTGGCCACACCGCCGCCCCGTGGCTCCGCGCCGAGCGCAGCCGGGTCCTGCGCGGGGATCGCTCCGTGGTAATCCGGCCTCGGGAGAGGAGCCCCGTCCATCACAGAGAGCGGTACAGCATCTCCGAGGGGCGACTGTCACAGGGCGCGGCACAGCATCCCCGGGGGTGACTGTCACAGGGCGCGGCACAGCATCCCCAGGGGCGACTGTCACAGGGCGCGGCACAGCATCGCCTCCAGGGCACTCCTCAACCCTCAGCGTCCCGCATGAAGTAAAACTGATGTTGAAGCAAAATGCTACACAGGCATCGTCCCCACAAACGGCATGGCGCTGTGATTTAAAATAATGTAATTACCTTAAATGAGAATAATGTTATTTTAAAGAGATGTAGTGTTTTGAACCCAGCAACTTTACTGTCTGCTCCTTATGATGATGGGGCCTGTCATGATTTTATTAAGGATGTGTTTCACTCCAACTGCAGACTGCAAGATCTGCTGGATCAGCCTCTAGAAAACTCAATTCTAGTCCTTATCACTGACAGATCTTTATGCTACATGAATGGAAAATTATATGTAGGCTATGTAGTGGTGAAAAAGTCAGAGGTACTTGAAGCAGAACCTCTACAAGCCTTGATGAATTAACTGCATTAGCATGAGCAGCCTGGTGGGGACATCAGTAGTGTTTATTCTTATTCTAGTAAGTTTTTGGAGTGTGTCATGCAATGGGTATGCTATGGAAAGAATGAAGGTTCCTTACCTCAGCAAGAAAGTAGATTTCTAATGGAACTGAAATCTGAATGCTCTTGGAAGCTATTGAGCTTCCAACAGAAATTGCTGTAATGCGCTGTCCAGCCCAAATCACAGGGTCCAGCAAAAGCAGAACAAACAATGAACTGGCAGATAAAGCAACTAAAACTGCTGTCCAACAACGTACCGCGAGTGTGCCACCATAATAACTCCCTCTGCTGGTGGTTGACTAGAGATCCATAATCCAGCCCAAATATATGCAAAGGTTACTCAGGAAGAATGGACTTGATGGGAAAGTTGGGAGGCGGAGAAAGATGAAACTGGAATTTGGAGTATTGGGAGATAACCTATTCTACCAAGAAAGTATTTAATGAGTTTGGCTGAGTGGTTTTGTGATAAAATACATGGAGAGATGTTAGCAATTGTTAACCAGATTGAAAAAATGTGGGCCGTCCCCACAATATATATGGCAATGAAAAGTATTGTGATTTCTTGTCCCACATGTTGAAAGTTTTCCAACACAAAACACAAACAAGAGGTTGAAGTATGATTAAATTAATTTTTCCCATTTTCAAAATGGTTATGCTGACATGCCTCTTACGAGCACTGGTAATCATGGATCAGCTCTCAGAATGGATAGGAGGTTTTCCCACCAGGAAATCTGTTACTGTGGGAGTGGTTAAAAACATCCTTACCAGATATGGAATACCTGAAAACATAGAACCTGCTAGAGGTTCTCACTTTCCAGCAGGAATACTAAACAACATCTATAAAATTTTAGGAGCACAGTGACAACTACATGTTCAGTATCATTCACAGTCCTCAGGAGAGGGGAAAAAAATGAGTGAGACTCAAAAATAAAACTGCTTGGATTTGTAGTCAGATAGCTTTGAAATGGCCTTTAGGAATAGAGCAATGGGCTATTAGAAATACTTTGTGCCACCAGCAGAAATAGTGTTTGGCAGGCATTTAGCTGTTTTCTGCCACCTCTGTCCCTGCTATGACCAGCCTCCTAGATGGAGAGGAATGAATTATCAAATTTATATCAGAGACACAAAAATATCTACAAGAAAAAAAGGCACAAGACAGATGGTTTCAAGCAGTTTTATTATTGGGCTGTCTTCTATAGCTTAAGATACTAGAATGGTTACTCCAGTTCAGGTATTAAACTCTTCATCGTATAGATGTTTTCGTTCCTTTTGTTTTCTAGAATGCAAAGACAAAGGAGACAATTCTAAGAGAATGAGGTAACTTGAGAAGGCCAGCCCAGCAAAGTGAAAACCATTAAGAAATGGAGAGACCACTGAGCAGAATTAAGTGTAGAGATGCTGGACTGGGGGATGGGTGGTACGGGTATAGCTGAGGGGCATGGTCTGGGGAAGGCGTCCCTCTCCAGAGGCACATAGCTGTAACCTGAGAACTAACAAAAGAGGAACTGGAAACCTGCACTTGGACTTGGCATTGATCAGTGGGATCCAAGGGTTGGACCCTGTTATGATGGCCAGTGTGTGTAAATCCATAACACCTGTCAGCTCACACCGCTATAGATATTGCCACAAGTAAAGAAAAATAAACTTTGCTTCTAAGAACCATCCACACTAGCGATTAGGCTGATATAATTACATCAGTAGTTAAAAAGTAATCAGACCTTTAATTAGCTCAGCGGTACTAAAGCCCGTATGTATTTTGTAGTGCCTGTTCTGCTTTTCCAAGCCAGGTTTTGTGTTTATGTTCTGTAAGTGCAGCTCTCACCTACAGAAATTTGGCAATTTGTACCATCTAAAGTTGGTTGCTCTGGAAACTGGCTACATTTTCTTCCAGTTTCACAGCAAGAGCTGCTGAACTCCAAGGCAAAGAAGCATAGCAGCTCTTATTCACTTGCTTCCCCAGGCCAAAAACTTGCCACAGGAGTGACAGATAATTTTCCTCTTTCTTACTCACTCTGGGAGGCCAATCCCAGGAGGAGCTTGTGACTGACTTGAGAAAACACTGAAGCCTGGCAATACCTTTCACAAAAAGAAGCTGAAATAGAAAATCTCTCACAGGCCAGAGCAGTATCACACAACATCCTCCTGAGTGTCAGAAGGGGGCTATAGAAGGGTTCTAGAGGGTTACAGAACCAGCATAATTTTCCTAAAGACAGCCCTTCTGTCTTGTGTCTCCCTTCTGCTTCCCAAATGACCACTGACATCCTACTTTTCTACAATGACTGTTGAGTATTACTTACTGATTGTTGCTTGCTATATTATCAGTCATTCATTTAATGATCTTCTGAGCTCCTTCCTCCACCGAGCCATTCATCAAAAAGTCTGGAATTGCTGAGGCACCCAAAAACCACATCCTGCTAGCATAGGACAAAGCAGTGGGCGTTTCAACACCCAGGAAAGCACAGTGTTTCTTACCATATTTTCCTGCTTGTGTCAGGCTGTGTNAGCACTGGTAATCATGGATCAGCTCTCAGAATGGATAGGAGGTTTTCCCACCAGGAAATCTGTTACTGTGGGAGTGGTTAAAAACATCCTTACCAGATATGGAATACCTGAAAACATAGAACCTGCTAGAGGTTCTCACTTTCCAGCAGGAATACTAAACAACATCTATAAAATTTTAGGAGCACAGTGACAACTACATGTTCAGTATCATTCACAGTCCTCAGGAGAGGGGAAAAAAATGAGTGAGACTCAAAAATAAAACTGCTTGGATTTGTAGTCAGATAGCTTTGAAATGGCCTTTAGGAATAGAGCAATGGGCTATTAGAAATACTTTGTGCCACCAGCAGAAATAGTGTTTGGCAGGCATTTAGCTGTTTTCTGCCACCTCTGTCCCTGCTATGACCAGCCTCCTAGATGGAGAGGAATGAATTATCAAATTTATATCAGAGACACAAAAATATCTACAAGAAAAAAAGGCACAAGACAGATGGTTTCAAGCAGTTTTATTATTGGGCTGTCTTCTATAGCTTAAGATACTAGAATGGTTACTCCAGTTCAGGTATTAAACTCTTCATCGTATAGATGTTTTCGTTCCTTTTGTTTTCTAGAATGCAAAGACAAAGGAGACAATTCTAAGAGAATGAGGTAACTTGAGAAGGCCAGCCCAGCAAAGTGAAAACCATTAAGAAATGGAGAGACCACTGAGCAGAATTAAGTGTAGAGATGCTGGACTGGGGGATGGGTGGTACGGGTATAGCTGAGGGGCATGGTCTGGGGAAGGCGTCCCTCTCCAGAGGCACATAGCTGTAACCTGAGAACTAACAAAAGAGGAACTGGAAACCTGCACTTGGACTTGGCATTGATCAGTGGGATCCAAGGGTTGGACCCTGTTATGATGGCCAGTGTGTGTAAATCCATAACACCTGTCAGCTCACACCGCTATAGATATTGCCACAAGTAAAGAAAAATAAACTTTGCTTCTAAGAACCATCCACACTAGCGATTAGGCTGATATAATTACATCAGTAGTTAAAAAGTAATCAGACCTTTAATTAGCTCAGCGGTACTAAAGCCCGTATGTATTTTGTAGTGCCTGTTCTGCTTTTCCAAGCCAGGTTTTGTGTTTATGTTCTGTAAGTGCAGCTCTCACCTACAGAAATTTGGCAATTTGTACCATCTAAAGTTGGTTGCTCTGGAAACTGGCTACATTTTCTTCCAGTTTCACAGCAAGAGCTGCTGAACTCCAAGGCAAAGAAGCATAGCAGCTCTTATTCACTTGCTTCCCCAGGCCAAAAACTTGCCACAGGAGTGACAGATAATTTTCCTCTTTCTTACTCACTCTGGGAGGCCAATCCCAGGAGGAGCTTGTGACTGACTTGAGAAAACACTGAAGCCTGGCAATACCTTTCACAAAAAGAAGCTGAAATAGAAAATCTCTCACAGGCCAGAGCAGTATCACACAACATCCTCCTGAGTGTCAGAAGGGGGCTATAGAAGGGTTCTAGAGGGTTACAGAACCAGCATAATTTTCCTAAAGACAGCCCTTCTGTCTTGTGTCTCCCTTCTGCTTCCCAAATGACCACTGACATCCTACTTTTCTACAATGACTGTTGAGTATTACTTACTGATTGTTGCTTGCTATATTATCAGTCATTCATTTAATGATCTTCTGAGCTCCTTCCTCCACCGAGCCATTCATCAAAAAGTCTGGAATTGCTGAGGCACCCAAAAACCACATCCTGCTAGCATAGGACAAAGCAGTGGGCGTTTCAACACCCAGGAAAGCACAGTGTTTCTTACCATATTTTCCTGCTTGTGTCAGGCTGTGTGAGGTGAGGCTGTCAAAGTGTCCCTTTCCTACCTCCCCTCCCCTCAGGGCCTGATACAGACTAATTGCAGAAAGTGTGTGGTACCCGGCCCTGTCTCAGGAAGGTGTGAACTACCTCCCCTGTGCCACATGGCCAGCCCTGTGCCTGGGCTGCTGGCATATGGCAAGGCATCACTCCAGCTTCTGCTCTGCTAATTTGCAGTTTTATTAACATACAGGGGAGGAGAGAAAAGGCATGGGGAATGTCAGGAAATTCTCTTGTCTAATATGTGAGATCCTGTCCAAATTATCTCCTCAGCAGATGCCTTAAACTGCAGGGACTCTTCCTTTTCTTTATAANAGGTCAACTGGCCCCATGCATACAGAAAATAAAACTGAAGTTTCAGAAGCTATTGTTTCACTTTTCTGTTAGGTAGTACTGGTTGCTCTGTACCAGCTTGTACCCTACCACCACTCTGTTGAAGTCATGCTTTTATTAAACTTGGAACTTGCTTTGACAGCTTAAATAGACTTAATAAGTAATTTAATTATGGGTATTTCAGCAGATATAAGCTGCCACAGAACACGAGATTACTGGTTTGAGGCCACAGTATAACTGCTGTGCTAGCAGAGCATTAGAGAAAACATTTGATATTATATATTTGATAAACACTAAGATTACACTGCCCATATGGACACGATGTAAAATTCTTCATGCTTAATTTGCACCAGTAGTACACACGCAAATCAGAGATAGAGAAAACATTCTGCTTTACTGTCCTCTCTTTCTTCAGTAACTTCATTCACATAGGAGTGGGGCAGCTAAATGGTTTGTTATTGGTTTAACGATTTTTTAAAAGTTAGCTAAAGCAAATATAAGGTTTTTCCTTTAGCTAGAATGCTCAAGGTATCCTGAGCATTGATAATGACAAGGCAAAACAGGCAGCCACAAGAGAGCTTTCATCACTCTAGACAAGTATTCTTTTTAAGACACTGAGATATTTTTAGGGTCCAAGCTCTGCTTTAGTTCCTGTGGGGGTGCAGCATCAGTAGATTTAAGCATTGAGAGTTCATGCAGAGCACATAAGAGGCTGCAGAAGAAAACCAGCCCCAGAGCATGTCCCACAAGCAAACATGAACCATTAACCATTGGAACAGGCTCTCCAGGGAAGTGGTGGAGTCACCATCCCTGGAGTGTTCAATAAANACTGAAGTTTCAGAAGCTATTGTTTCACTTTTCTGTTAGGTAGTACTGGTTGCTCTGTACCAGCTTGTACCCTACCACCACTCTGTTGAAGTCATGCTTTTATTAAACTTGGAACTTGCTTTGACAGCTTAAATAGACTTAATAAGTAATTTAATTATGGGTATTTCAGCAGATATAAGCTGCCACAGAACACGAGATTACTGGTTTGAGGCCACAGTATAACTGCTGTGCTAGCAGAGCATTAGAGAAAACATTTGATATTATATATTTGATAAACACTAAGATTACACTGCCCATATGGACACGATGTAAAATTCTTCATGCTTAATTTGCACCAGTAGTACACACGCAAATCAGAGATAGAGAAAACATTCTGCTTTACTGTCCTCTCTTTCTTCAGTAACTTCATTCACATAGGAGTGGGGCAGCTAAATGGTTTGTTATTGGTTTAACGATTTTTTAAAAGTTAGCTAAAGCAAATATAAGGTTTTTCCTTTAGCTAGAATGCTCAAGGTATCCTGAGCATTGATAATGACAAGGCAAAACAGGCAGCCACAAGAGAGCTTTCATCACTCTAGACAAGTATTCTTTTTAAGACACTGAGATATTTTTAGGGTCCAAGCTCTGCTTTAGTTCCTGTGGGGGTGCAGCATCAGTAGATTTAAGCATTGAGAGTTCATGCAGAGCACATAAGAGGCTGCAGAAGAAAACCAGCCCCAGAGCATGTCCCACAAGCAAACATGAACCATTAACCATTGGAACAGGCTCTCCAGGGAAGTGGTGGAGTCACCATCCCTGGAGTGTTCAATAAACAAGTGGATGTGGCACTTTGCTGTATGGGCATGGTGGCATTAGGTTTTATGATTCTATCAAGGCAGCAAGGAGGGCACAAATGCCAAGCTTCACCCTGAGCAGACTTGGCAAGACAGTGGGCTGGGAGTGTGAGAGCTGGGCTGTTAAACACAGGGAAGCAGAAGCAGCTGAAAAACTTCATAGCAATGATAGAAATGAAATAGCAATATTTACTGTTCCCCAATTCAGTTCTCTTCATTATCTCATGGAATTAGAAATTGCCAAAACTCATGCAGATTCAGACAGGGAGATGCTGAGCTCTGTTGTCAGGATCTAGCCTTGATTTTGTTAATGAAATGGAAACAGAAATGCATCATAAGATGCAGAAAAGGCCTACCTGGTCTTCAAACCCTTCAGGATGCAAAACCAATACAACTTTCCTTTTCATAATGTAAGAGTCTGATTAAAATGGGACAGGAAAGAAATGAGGGCATGCTTACCTTTGTTCAGTTCCTTTTTTCAGCCTTCCTTACAAGGAAGCGTCATAAAATTGTTTTTATTTTTCAGATGTCACATTAACTCCAAAGATGAGTCTCCTCACATGAGAGAAGAAACAGAACCTTACCATCTCTTCTCCCCAAAATTTCCCCCTCTGTTCCCAAGGGCATGAGACAAACAGTGCATTGCAAAGAAAGTCTCATACATAATTGACAAGCTCTGTATGCTTATGATTACACTGTCACAGCTCTTCTTCAGTAATGCATGAAAACAAGAGAAAAGCCCTCCAGAGATAGAGGGCTTCAATTATTTACACAGATGAAAGAATGAAGAGTTTGTTATTCTCACATAACCAGCAAGTGGCTAGAGGGGGCACTCAACTCCTCAGACACATTTCCCCAAGTAGCTGAGTAAATGGGTGCTTCTTGTCATGGCAGTGACACTGGTTCATTCCACACTGTTTGAGACACAGAAACTAAGCCTCATCCAGAGCCAGCAGGTGAAGGTTACCTGTCCCTCCCACCAATACTGATTCCACTGTCTTATCTTTTGGGTGATTTTCCCCTCTCCTTGTCTGCTAAGTGTAAACAGCATCAGCTATGAGGGATTTAGAAATCTCAAGTAACTGAAAACAGACACAGGCTTTGGAGTTAATGGCAGATATAATTTAACAAAAATTCAAAATATATTTTTCTGACATATTTTTAAAAACAGTTTTAAAAAATACTTGCCCAGATCAGGTTAAAATTATTTAAAAGCATAATTATCATGGAGCAATCTTCAAAAGTGACATTTCAAAACATCATCTCTTCTATTACAGCAAAGATCATGGTTCTAACATGTTTTCAAATACAGGCTTAATTTCAAATATTAATCAAGACAACACTGAGTAGCAACATTTACTCCTCAGAAATCTACACATCTCCCAAGGTCAGTCCTGGCCCATTGCCACCTTAACTTTTTTTTGCACGTTCAAAATGTATTAACACAGGACTACGAGAATTAAACCTGGTGAAGAACAGAACAGAGAAATATTATCAGAGGAGAAAGAAAACTGGGACATTTCCATAACCCGAACTGTAGACTTACTGGTAACATTATGTGTATTTTCTGCCTCTCACACTGAGCTGGAGGCAGTAAAAGCCAAACCTCCCACTACCACCAGCTCAGACTGTACTCGCACTGTATATAGCCGACCTTCCCCTGTCCTTCAAAGACATTAAAATTCAAATCAACTTTTATCATTAGAGTATGCCCACAGTGAATTTCACCCAGTAACTCTTACCCATCTCAAAAAATGGAGTAATTATCAGAACTATGTGAAAACCAATTAACTTCTATTAATACAGAGATTTAAGAAAAAAATGAGAACATAAAAAAACAAGATCCAAGACAAGATGCAACAGTAACTAACCAAATGTTAATTGAGCCCTTTAAATCAGCATTTTGTTTTGTGCCTGCACAACCAATACACAGGCAACATCCTTATACAATCTGTCTTCTAGCTGGATTCCTCCATAAGCACTGACAGCCTTGATGAGGATAGTCTTTGCTTCTGTCACACTGAATGATCTTGCTGTTATCTAATTTTATTTTATTGATTTCTTCTTCTTGGCTTGCTTTTTGGACACGGCACCTAGAGCTGAATAGCCCACTGATGTCTGAGGCAAGAGTAGTTTTCCAGACTGTGTTGGGTACTTGGTTTTCATAAGGACTTTAAACAGTGGCTGGGACAACATATGTTTCAGTTGTTTTTTCATCCCCTTCAGCATCTTTTGCTTCTGGCTTTCTTCTTGCTCACTAACTTTTCTTCCTTGAAGCAGAAATCAAAGATACAGAATGTTACAACAAGAAAAAAACTTGCGTTGCAGGCCTTTGTAGTGATAGGAGCAGATGCTGACCGCAGCTTTCTCTCTCTAATAAGGTCACTCCCAGTCATCTGTGACATTTTCATATCACCCAGGCTATTCACAAGGTAATGATATCGAGAAGAATCCTGACTACTGAGTAACCACAGTCAAGGCCTGAACTGAGGAGACAAATGAAATCAAGATTGCTGTAAGGTAAAATTGAAAGCACATTACTAAATCTTTGGTAACTGTGTAAGAGGCACTTCACTTAGGGCAGGAATGACTGGGAGTTTAATTGGTTTCCAACAAGCTACAGAAGAATTAAAGACTGAGTACACTCTAAAGCATAAACCTGGCAAGTTTCTGGGTGGCAATTATAAAGTGTTTCACTTGAGAGTCACAACTAACTTGGATTGGATGTGCTGTTTGGAATTCATTCCAAAGCACAGCATACTCAGATTATGTCAAAACAAGACAGCAAAGTGCTAATTATCTGAAAGCACTCCTGAACAATTTAGACAAACATGGTTAGCGTTTGCATGCAAAGTGGTTGAGAAGCACCTAGTCCAGGCATGAATAAAGAAAGACATTAATCCAAACATATTTCAAAATTAAGGCATTAGCATAGTTAGCGGTAACAGGTTAGAGCCAGAACTGAAGTGACCTCTGCAGCAACCCTATTCAGCCTGCCTTCAATGAACTGGTAGGAAATCATACCTTCAGCTCCCAAAATATGAACACAATGGGGCATTTTACAGTGCATCTAAGCTTTGCAAAACTTCATGGCATTGAACTAATAGCCACCTGCAGTTGTACAGCCCTACAGATTCTCTCAGCTATAGCCTGCAAAATATTTAATTTTAAAAAGGTAAGAAATTACTTACTTCTAACAAACCAACAAAACCCTCATCAACTTCAATATAAGTATTGGCCATTTAGCCCACACAGCTCAACCTACTTAAGGCTCACATAATATTTGGTGTTCCCTAGCACTTCCTGGGTGTTCCCACACAGAGCTGTCAGGCTCCTGTCCTGATGCCTGACTACAAGAGAGTGGGAGAGAGAAGCAGAAGTGTGGAAACAGCCTTCTCTATGACAAGAGGGGACAAGACTCAATCAGGACATACCGGGCTGCTAGATTACTCTGAAATGCTTGCCAGGAGCTCAACAGTTCTTGTCCTACAATATGTAGACTTGTCTGCAACTTGCCAGAATTGTCACACCTCACTCCCTCAGCTCCAGCACTCTCTGCTGCACGATCATCCTGAAAACACCACTAGCACCACGCATCAAAAGCACTCCTTTCCTTTCCCCCCACCCCTGCCCTGCAGCTGTTGAAGCTTCTCTGCCATGGTGAGGCTTCTTCTGGACACCAGCACTATGGGCCCTACTGAGCATACCCACAAAAAACATTTTCTACTTGCCCATCAACATGTTATCATCAAGATCAATCTCGAGAGCCTCTGCAGCCTGCTGGAGCCAGGAGTTGTGTTGCTTTGCCCGACTGTTGAAAAATTCTGCCTTCTCAATCTGTCTTGCCAAATTCATCCGTTCCTGCAATGAAAGTACATTTAGACATTATGATCAGGTTTAAATGTGGGGTACTTTAGCAGAATAAGTGTTTGAGAGCATGCACTGCAATGCAACTGGGGTGCACAGACACTTTGTTCCCACCTAATAAACACAACATCATTCACTAGCGTTTTCCTTCCTTAAATCCATGATAGAATCCAACTTCTAAAACATCTCAACTACTAAATGTACCTGAATGTTAACTCAACATTCTAAGAATGAATCATTATAAACACTTGAGAGACATCAAGAACAAACCATGATTGATATACCAATCATTTCCAAGTTACATATTTATATAGTACAGCTTGATCACAGAATTATTAGTCTCAGCAGTAAGGAGCAGCCACTACTTTCATTCCACTCTGAAGAAAGTAAACTCCTGCAGGCCATATGGAAGGAACAGATCATATTTTCCGGAGTGCACCTGGATCTTATTTAGACACAGGACAGAATGTCCTGTCCTTCTTCCTAGCTGCACACAGGTGGAACAAAGATGTCCAGCAAAATTAACCTGACCTGCAGGCCTCCAGCTGGGCCAAACAAACAACTAATTCACTGTGGAAAGAAAAGCTGCATTAACCATAAATATGAACCAAGTAGAAGCAAGTTCTGCTCTTTGGAATGTGCCTGCAGTTGCATAAAACAAACCTGTGCAGGAATCTGAATAATCAAGTGCTACACAGCAACAGCAGCAGCCAGGACTGCCACGGTAATTACCACAGAGAGAGAGAAAGAGAAGAAACACTTGCAGTGGACTACTAAGTCAGTCACTTCTTAAATCATTACAAGAAATTTAAAGTAAGCTTTTCCATCTCTGTAAAATTTAAGTCCTCTTGAAGTCTATCCTTCAACAGTTCTATTCCTCCCAAGTGTGAAACCCCTTCAGACTTTCCCTGAACTCGAATGAAGGCATGCAAAAGGAGGGAAGGAGTGTGCCAACGGGACAGACACAAAGAACCAGCAGAACTATTGGTCCCAACTACAGCGACTTTGTGATTAAACCCAGGACAAAGTGTAATAAGACCCGACTGTTGCAAGGGCTTATGAGGCTGGAGCCCTGCAGCTACAATTACAAAGATCTCTTCTGGGGAGAGCATTATTACAGATAGCAGAGATCATTGTGAGATAGTGCAGGAAAAGGAAAGTGTAGAAACAATATTTATTTGCCCATTAATTGATAGAGCATGATAAGAGTCAAGAACTACTCATCAAGAAACACAGAAGGAACCTCTGAAGTAACACTTCAAAACAACAGATTTCTTTCAGTAACTAGAAACACTTAGTGGGTGGAAGGGGGCAGTGGGGGAGATAGGGGTGGAAATCAGATGCTCTTCATTATTACCAAGAGGAGAAAAAAATTAATCCGTGGAAGCATTTATTTGATTTTCTTTCCTCTTTCAGAAAGCTGCATCTCCTGAAAGAAATACCCTATTTGCAGCAAGCCTGGGTTTTGAAACTCGCTGTCATTATTCCCAAGGTGAGGATACTGCTGTTGCCACTGGGGTAGACCCTGGGCTCAGTCCAATCCAATTAGGTAAGCCTGAATCAGAATACCATGAGGAGGACACCTGCTGCATTATCTCACTGCTTGCACTCTTCCCTGTTCTCAATGACTGTGCAATATGCAGACATTTCTACCCCAGCTGGATTCCTTTAAAATTTAGTATTTAAATATGTCCCATTTGTATGTGACTGACTATCCAAACTGTTAAGAGAATGCTGAGACATTAAATACTCTCTTACTCAAGAAGAAGAAAATCTGCAGTGACTAGATGCTTTCTAAAACACATTGTTTTGTTAATTCCAACCATTGTCTATCTTGTGAGATAGTGAATGACTGAATCCTCTTTAAAATGGGCAATAACCTAGAAAAGGGAAACACACTCAGTTTGACAAGGTTCAGTGGCAGCTGTGGCCTCACAGTACAGGAACTTTTGGAAAAACAGACAACTCACAACTTCACATGGGAAGAGGCAGGTGAAGACCCCTGAATATCCCCAGACCTGCTACTGTTCTTTAGTCTGTTAGTCTTCTTACTAACGTAAGAGGCTTTAAACAATGGACTTAGCAGAGCCATCCCAGCTCCACAGCCACAAAACATATTCGCTTCCCTATCCTGTTTCTGGAAAAACGTAAGTGATGTTTATGTTTGAATACCTTTCTTGGGACAGTTATTGAGGAGAAATCATAGATATTGCTTAAAAAAATAGAAAGTGTAATTAAATTAATTTTCAAATCCAGACCCTCAAGAGTATATTTCATCTGAAACCTGGAAAGAACGACAGGCAATATCATATCAGTAATATAAATAAGCAAGCAACTACTCAGACTGCAAAAAGACTGTTATTTCTTTACCTTAATAGAAGTCATGCACTTGGCATCCACTGGGAAAAATGGCAGCTCTTCGTTCTTCTCCAATGTTTTATAGATTTTCCGAAAATTGATCAAGTCCTCAGGACCAATCAGCAGCAGGCTGAGGCCTTCATTGGCAGCTCGGGCTGTTCGGCCGCTTCTGTGCACGTACAGCTCAGAAGTACGAGGGACCTGCAAGAATTCACAGAGGCCATGCAGCTGGCCATGCACAGCCTGGCATGCTTTGGGCAAGGGGCCGCCACAGAACATTGGGTTTTACACACACTGTACATTGCATGTAACACAGATGAAAGTGATGTCAAAGACGATGTCTTGACACACTTTGTGTTCTCTGATCCAGAATTTTTCCTTGCATAATCTTTTGTGAAACTCTTAACTTCTGACCCTCTGTTATTTCATTTGCAAAGCAGGAAAATATTTTATGTGTCCTCAGAGAAGAGTTATAAAGCTGAGTTATTTGACACCTTTGGATATCAAAGGTAAGCAAAAAGCAAGGAGGATCATATCTATTATGTCATTTCTGTGGCCCACATTCATAAAGTGCTACCTATTGCAGTCAGTCACTGAAGAAATGAGATCTTTAAGTACAAAGCACTAAAGACAGTTGAATAATTTAATCTCTATACGCGGGACTGTACTATATATGGGACCAAGAATTACAGCTTTACAGTGTTCAGGATTTGGATCAGCAAAAACCTGTATCAAACCAAAATAGTAAAAGGAAAAATATTAAAAATGCTTAACCTGGTAGTGGATGACATGCTGGACATTAGGAATATCAAGACCACGAGCTGCAACATCTGTCGTCAGGAGGACACAGCTGAGAAAGTGACAAAATTTAATGAACATAAAACTGAAGAGTAAATAATTCACCAACAAACATAAAATACAGCAACCTAGAATTCTACCATAGCAGTTTAAGAAACAAGTTTATACTGTATTATCTGTAAGACATATGCATTCTGTTTGCCCTTACAGAAACGATACCCAATTTACCTCAAGGGCAGTCTTGAAACAATAACTCTTAAAGTAAAATTTAAAAATGCAAATGCTGCCTTCAGCAGGTCTATTCAATAAATAAGGTCTGTTTTCAATAAATAAATGCACTACGTAGCTGGATCCTGTTTTCTTATGTTTTTCTTGTCTCTCAGTTCACAAGAAGGCTAGAAAAAATTGCTTTTCAATGAGGAAGGGGGGCTATGTGCCCCTGCATTACAATTTTCATTGCACTGTCCAGGTTTTAAAGAATTTCTTTAGCTTGCTATTACCACATCATTAACAACACAGTTGATCCTCTGGCTGTACAGACATGTTGTTGAAAGTTTTACCAGCTGAGAAAAATCACATTATTAACACTATCTATTTAAATAACAATTTTTTGGGGGTAAAGTATCTTCTACCAACTTGCACTCAAATAAACTCTCAATAAATTAAAACCTAGAAATGAAGGGGGGAGTTCTGTTCTAACAATTACTATTTCTCCTTAGACAAGATGAACTACTCAAAAAAGTTGTCCTTTTATATAAGCAGCCTCTACAGAGATAAAAGTCTCCCTAGGATATGGAACAGTTTGTTTTAAAAACATCTCCCAGCAACTGAAATGAGTAACTTTTAGGTAATTGAAATTTGTTAAGATTTTATGGCATCTGACTGCATATACTATAATTACAAGGTTCAAAGCAGAAACAACAACAGAAAATTCTACACCTTGCAATCTGCAGAAGGCCATGAGAGATGTACTCATAGATTTCTTTCGTGCCTTGAAAACCTGCAGTCTCTGAAAACACCTCACTGACCTATGCAAATGCTATCAATACATTTGCCAAGGGATGCTGCAGCTCCATCACAGCAATTCGACCTCTGTTCTCCATGCCTGAATCTATTAACAAGGTACAAACTCCCAGACAGCACGCAGCAGTTCACAGCAGGACTAAACCGTGAGGCTTTTGGACTATGGAAGTAGTGACACTAAAAACCTCCTCCCAAAGGCCAGGCCAAAGACAACCCAAAACAATGTTTCCTAAAATGGCAGGACGGGTCTGCTTGGGTAAGCCCTAGCTGCCCACTGCTGCTGAAAGGCACAAATGTCCTTTCTTTCGCACTCCTCAAAGATACTTAGACTCTCAGGATAATTATATATGTAACTAAACCTGCAAATGAGTAATAAGTGGTTAGTTTTCTGAGGGTTTAGGGAGATTCAGTAACTTACAGAGGATCAAATGAGCTGCAGAGCCAGGACATGGGCAGAGCTGCGCAGAACAGTTCTAAAAACGTGTCTAAAAACATGGCAAGTGACAGCTCCTTCAGCAGCAACAAGCTCCTGGACCACAGGCTATTTCAGGCTCCAGTGGACCTCAGGAGGTCTCTTGTAAAACCTCCTCTTCAAAGCAGGATGAGCTGCAAGACTGGACCAGGTTGCTCAGGGCTTTTATCCAACAGAGCCTCAAAAAACTTCAAGACAAGCAGCCTGTTCCCATGCTTGATTGTCCTCACAGAGAAAAAGCCCTTTCTCATATCCAGCCTGAACCTCTTATTTCAACTTGTACCCATTACCCTTCATCCTCCCATCAGGCACCACTCTGAAAAGCCTGGCTCCATCTTCTTTTATGGTGTCAGAGGGCTGCCATTAGCTCCCCACAAAATACTTTTCCCAGGTAGTACAAACACACAGTCCCTTCAGCCTCTTCTCCTGCAGAGCTTCCTGAATATCTGGGTGGTCTTCCACTGAACTTGCTCCAGTTCATCACCTTAACTGTGAAACCTCATCCTTAATTGTTAATATCTTGGGCTCATGAATAAGATATTAACACATCCTCAGCTAACTTCTCCAACCTGCTCTTACTCTAACAGTTGTTTCTCCTCCCCATCACCCTTTATGCAATTTCTTTTTTTCTCTACTAGGAAGTTGAAAATCAACTCACCTCTCTCGCTCAGCAAACCTTTCCAGGTTTTTCAGCCTTTGCTTTTGGTGCATGTTGGCGTGCAAAGGAAGAGGATCACAATTTAAGATTGTGAGGAGAGAACTGAGGCGTTTTACACAGTCTATGCTGTTTGCAAAGACCATGGTTCTTCCTGGATACTGGAGAAGAAAGTAATAGAGATAATAGTCCTTCTCATTTGTGTTACAGTGGATTTTGGTTTCTGTCAGAGTCTCAACAGTAGCCTCTTTCCTTGTTAAGTCTATTACTTTGGGTTTGCCCTTTATTCCTACTTTTTCCATTAACAATTCTAGTTTGGTCTTCTTGTCCATCTTTTTAGCATTCTTTTTTTGTAAAACTCTTGTGGGAGTCTGATGGACTAAAGTCAAAGTGGCAGAAAAAACAAAAGTCTGTCGTCGAGGGTTATACTGTGAATCATTTAAGATTTCCAGCAACTGAGACAGCTCTAAGAAGTGACCTTTCTCAACCATTCTGTCTGCTTCATCAATCACAAGGCACCTGTCAAGTAGAAAACACACAGTAAAAATACATTTGTGCAGCTAAATACAAACCTGATACATTTAAGAAAGACTTTTCCTGCCAAACACATAAAAGATGCTATGTATATAAAGCCAAAAGGAATACCAGGTATGCTGGGGCAGCGTGGCCTTCTGCATTTCTTTTTGAAAAATCAGGTTTTTACTACTGTCTTTAACTGACATTTCCCTCCATCAAAATAACTGATGTGCATTTCAATAAAACTGACACAGAAATAGGTGATCTTGTGTAGCCTAAATTATTTAATCGGTATGCAGGGCTGCCCAGTTCAGTATCCAGCAGTTATCTGAAAAGGCACCTTTACCTGAGCTGACGAAGATTTGAAAGATGTGGGTGTCTCTCTTTAACTAACTCCCACAGACGGCCTGGAGTTGCAATTACAATTTCTGGCTTTCGATTCAGTACACGTTCTTGCTTCTGTGCAGCCATGCCTCCTACTAGGATTGCAGTCTTAATGCCTAGAACATATAAATAACAGATTTTATTTCACTAATTTACCAGTGAATGTTTTTATATATCTCTACTTCGTGAAGTGTTTTGAACAGTCTACACTGCAACTTTCAACAAGCATTTTAGCCAGGAAACTTCAGGGGTTTTATGTAACACTGAGCATACAGAAATGCACTAAATTTTACAGAAAAATCCTCATTGTAGTTAGATGCCAAGAATGAGTGCATCTGTCCTTCAACGGCATGAAGAATCACATCCATAGCTGTTAGTTTTGTTTACACGTGTCAGAGTCTTGTGTTTTCTCAATTATATTTGCATGAACAAACATATTCCTGTTAAGAATAACCAGAAGATCCTTTCAAGAATAAGAGTGAGAAATGCTTGTCTTGCTAAATAACTGCTCATTTGCTATGGAATAATCCTATCAAGTATGCTCCCACCTGATTAATGACTCTTGCACAGTAGCACAGACCTCGTTAGCTTTACGTAGTCTGCAGAGGTACTAAGAGAAGTTTATCTTTTGAAGCAGACTGCACACATGGCTTATTTCACCCTACTTCTGCAAAGAATATACTGGTCCATGATAAACTCAATGCTACTGTGCAAGACCCTTCCAGCATCCAAGTTTCCACTGATGTCTCTTCTGGACTACTTGTAAAACACCACAGCAGTTTTTTTCCCAAAGTGAGTTTGAGGCAATAAAGAAAGTCCACATTAAAACATCTCCTCTCCTGCTGCAGCAACTATATTATCCCTTGGGCAGCAGATTTTTATACATAAATAGCACTGCTCCTATCAGAACTGTATGACATAAATTGATTATTTCAGGCTAGCAGTTAAAATAAGCCTTGTAATCAGATGCAGACTGATGAGCACAGCAGGACATACAGACACGAAAGGAAGATGGGCTTAAAAGTGGTTTATTGTACTACATATCCTCTGTAATAAATAAACTTTACTGGTACGGGAGAAGTGGAGAGAATTGGGGAAAAACTCGCCATCTTCAACAGTTTCATGTCCTCACTCATCCACTTAACAGATGTACTGACTTCTGGTTTGGAAAGAAAAGGCAGAAGGGGGAATTGCTTTTGTCAGGCATGTTACTCAGTAACATTTCTGTGGCTTGACTGCTGCAGGAGGTTAAGTCAGTCAGTCCAGCAATGCCATCTACTCTAAATATTTATGGCCAGAACTTCTTTTTTTTATTATTAGATAGAACAAAGTTATACATGTACAGTATATACAAAGATTGATATACTTGTTAAAAATGAAAAAATATGTATAATATAAATTTCATATATAATTAAATTATTAATTATATATAGCCTACATTATCCAAAACTAGAACAAAGTTAGCTGTTGCCAGGTACTGGGTACCTGATTCTGTGTTGTGAGACCATGAATCAATACCTATTTGAAGGAAGACACATTTTAAAGCGAAATAGCTCACATTAACTGGTTACCTCCACATGCATCTCACTGAAGAATCTCCCTGCACTTCTCACACATCAGTGGCTAAAATCTCTAACCCCTTGAAAGCTACAGCAATTTTATGATTTTATGGAAGAAAGTGCGGCACACATTCTCGCTCAACCTCAATGCCAAGATCCAAACACAGTCTAATCTGGCTGTGGAACATGGCCTGTGGGATTTACACACCTGTAAACTTTGCAACTGCATCAATGTGGTGCTTTACTTGTACAGCTAATTCTCTTGTAGGAGTAAGGACGAGTCCTAAAAGAGGTCTCTTTTTATGGGAGTCAACAGTATGTGTCTTGTCATCGGAATCGAATTCAATATTTTCCAGCACTTTCACACAGCCCATTGTGAAAGACGCATCATCTTCATCTCCGCTATCTTCAACCTGCTGATGGGTTACTTTTTCTGCTTCATCCTCACTTTCCCATCTTGTTTCATCATGATGCTGATGGGACTCTTTAGAAACACTGTCATTTCTGGTTGTTGAGTTATTTGATTTTTGCCACTGCAGCACAGAGTGAATCATTGGAATTGCAAATGCAAGCGTTTTGCCGCTTCCTAAAAAAACAAACAAGAATAATAACACAGACTGACAAGTCATTTATTTGAAAAGATGAGAAAAGCAACAGCCAATCACACACTGTTCTTAAAACACACCATTGTAACAGATGCAAACTCATGATCTTTAGAAGACCAGAAACTTGCAGCAGTAGCATCTTCTCTCCTGTTCCCTTTATATGTCTTCATTCCCCTGTTCCTGGGGAACAAGTATTTTTCCAATCTCTAGCAGGTCAGGCATATTTATTTGTTCTAAGACTGTTTTTTTAAAAGCTGCAGTTGCAGTCAAGATATTTTTAAAGAACTGTATGCCCATAAGGACAATCCTATGCCCTAATTGAAAGTTCTAATCAACACTCTCCAAATAAAGGAATAACAAATGAGGCCAAGGACAAACTGGAGTGCACTTGAAGGATTAGCTTCCATCTTCAATTTATAGTCCTGTATTTACAACTTTCTAAGATACTTATTTTGAAATACTCCACCGTCCAATTTCCTGATCTAGCACTGGGTTACATTTTTATAATCAGAACACGTACATCTAATTTAAAAGAGAGAATCCGCTTTGGAGAGACAGGGCTTGTCAAAAGCAAGTTTAATTGCAAGGGTTCACTGTACCAACAGCAAGTTACATCCCTGCCACATATTCCCTTCTGAACTATCTGTCAGTAATAAAGACATTAGGAAAAGCCTGCTAGCACATTCACCCCAGTTAAGCTTTTCAGATGTAGCAGTTCACTAATCATGAAAGCAGCATCCAGAGCACAAGACACCATTACACCATTCCTGCAACAGGCCACTGCTGGAAAGCAGTCCTCTGGAAATCTCATCTCAATTCTTTTCCATATCAAAAAGTTGTAAAGGTTTGTCTACTCAGAATTTTTTTTTTCCAACACAGAATTTTGCCTATTTAAGGGGAGAACCTTAATATGAGTTAATACAGATAAGCCCAGTGTCATCATTCTGACCAGTGCTGCTGCAAAGTCTCGTATCCACTTATCCACCTTTCTGCATGGCTGGGAGTATTTTATGACTTCTGTCTGCACTTGAAGTGGAAAATGTTTATAACCTGTACTTAGAGCACGTATACAATAAGGTTCTGGTAATATAGAATATCTGTTTTTAAAGTGAAGAATGCTGCTGATTTTGAGTTTGCTGGTGCAAATGTCACTACTGCACCCAGACAGATTATGGCTGTGATAATCAGAACTGTTCTGCAGGCACTAGATTCACCCACAAATTAAACAAATTATCGCCTCACAGGACATATTATCTTTATAACACACAAACCACATACCATAGACAGGCATGCAAAACCAGGAGGAAAGAATATCTTGGTACTACAGCTCAAGCCAATTCATGCTCTTTTAAACAGTTTCATACTGTATAATTTCACATAGATTTGGCTTCTTAACCAGAAGCCTCACTAGTTCTACATAGTAATGAACAACAAGGGTCAGACCCACTGCAAAAACAACAAGCCTTGCCATTCCCTTCGTTTGATCTGCACATGAATCTATTGCCATATCAAAATCTTGCCAGTCTTCCCAATGCTGCTACCAAAAAATATTAATAGTTCTTTAACTCCACACATTCCTCTCTCAGGCCCAATGCCAAGAGATGCTGCAGGATGCAGGAAAAAGAACTAGAGAGTTTCAACCTCTCTCAGTTCCAGCACCTCCTGACAGGCAGCTGTCCCCATCTCTCAAGTTTCTATAGGAACATGATGATCTAATGGACTCTCTGGAGAGAATCTGGATTTCCCTCACGAAAGAATAAATGAGCAAAACACATTCCTACTACCTCAGGGTTACACAAAATTATAAAGCAACCACACAACCACGCTTGTTGAGTTATTAGTCAACAAGCCTGCCACCAACCACGCTTTCCATTCTGCAGCTAGAGAGAAATTTGCTTACCAGCACTGGCAAAGTGGAACTTTTTTGCAGCACAAAAACACCATTTAAATTTTCAGTTCCATTTTTAAAAACACTCCCTGCAGGGCTTTCTAATCTTACTACAGCTAATAGCATCAACACAGCTTCTAATTAAAATAAAAATGCAAATGACTGCACATCTTACTAGTTACTATAGCTTCTTGCTCGAGAGCAGTAAATGACTTTACAGAGAAGCAGTGAGATAAAGCAACTGGAACTGATAAAAACAGTGTAAAGGAAGCTTTTAAACCAAGGCAGCTTCCAACTGTGCTTCCTATCTCTAGGTGTTTTAGGGAAAAAAAAATGTTGCTAAAGGCAAAACTTCAAAGGTATGAACCGCAAACAAAGTTTGAGGGAACATGATGTTCTGAGACTTCATAGCACTAAGGAAACAAGGAGCTGTAACAAATTTCATGAAGGCTAGCAATGCTCAAAGCATGAGCTGAGCACAAGATGGACGTGAATCTACCTCTCAAATCATTAATGTAATAGCTCACTTTAAGCACAAACAGGGAGAAGGGCTGGTGACAACACACAGGCAAAGCCGGGGGACAGAGCACAGGGTGGGCCCATTTTGCTCTGAGCAGGACCTGGGTCATATTCACACTTAACACTGTGCCCAGTGTTTGTTCACTGCTCCACACCAGTATGAATTATCTCCACAGGAACCTGGTTCTCTGCTTTGCCTTGCCAGGAGCGCGTCTTTGGCTGCTGCAGAAATGACCCCGTTTTCTTCATAAATTCTGCCTTTTGCAGAGTATCACCTTATCGTTCCCAAAACAGGAAGCAGTTTGAGAAACAGGAAAAGAAACTTCTGCCAGAAGCATAAAAACTCACTGAGACTTCAAAGCTTTGCATGTTTTGTAAAGATGGGACATTTCCATGTTTGCAAGTTATGAAGTTTTAAAACTTTACTAATATGCTGGATATGCAAAAGACAAAAGCTCTTCTAACACAAAACAGCTGCTTCTTCAACATATAAAAACTTGCAACCATGGGCTACGTTTTAAGAAAAGAAACAGGATGCTGCCAGCATACCCGATCAGTTTAACAGATTTGTACCTGTCTCTGCAGCACCAAGAACATCCATATTATCCCGAATGGCAGAAGGCAAGGCTAAGGCTTGAATAGGAGTCGGAGCACTAAACCCCAGGTAGCTCAAGGCCTGCAACACTGGCTCAGGCACAAACAGGTCTTTCCATGCAGACACATCAGCTTTTTGATCAGTTGAGGCAGATAAAACTTCTGTTGTCCAGTTTTTTACTTTTTTAGAAGTAGCTACCGATGGAAGGGCTTCCTGTGCTTGAGCAGCCTTGTTTTTAGGTACCTTCTTTTTCTTCTTCTTTGGAGTGTCTTTTCCGTTTGACATGCTCTCAGTCACATGTCCACGGTCTTCACAATTACCTTCTTCAATTATTTCATTACACTTTGTCTCTTTATCAACCAGCACATCAATTTCTGCTGCATTAGGAGTATTGCCTTTATCTGTTTGGCTTCTCAAATCTTTGTTTTTCTTTTTCTTTTTTGGAGGGACGACAGGCTCCTCCACTTCCTCACTGCCTTCTTCAGAAGCACTCTCAGCCTTTCTCTTCTTCTCTTTTACTTTCCCCACTTTGGAAGAACTTACTAGCTTGTACTCTGTGAGCTCCTCCAAGCACACTATATCTCGAAACTCCTCCTCAGCAAATAGATTGGGGTCGATCTGCACGGTTTTCCATTCTCCAACTACTTCAATGCCTTTTCGTTTCATTTTAAAGGAAGATCTAGATCTCCCTCCTTTTCTGGCCTTCATTTTTTTACCTAAAAGAGAAACCCAAGGAGAAGAAAAAGAAGGCCTTCAAAAGAAAGGAATAGAGACTACCTTGATATTCAAGCAAACGGGAATCCATGGAATAATTATTTTACTTATTTTTTAAATATATCAATAACATAATTATAACTTCGAACTAATATATATATAGCTAAAATATAACTTAATAAACTATAATATAGCTAAGTACAACAGGAAGGCCAGACCTACTGCGTCCTTCCTGGAACACCGCTGGACACGAAAGCAGAACCGCTGGATAAATCCCTGCAGGCCGAGCGGTGCTCCCACCCTGCCCACCCCGGGAACCACCGGCCGGGGCCGCGGCAGCGCCCAGCGCGGCCTCCGCGGCCACACGCGGGAGCTCCGGGCACCCGCTCCTCCCCGCCCGCCCTGCGCTTACCGCACTCAGGAGCCGCGGGACAGAGAAGGTCGGAGAGGGACGGAGAGGGACAGAGCGGGGCCGAGGGCCGTGCCCAGGCCCGGCCTTCCGTTACCGCCGCTGCCCCCCGCGTGCGCTCCTGGGCGCCGCCATTGCCGCGTGACGTCACTGCGCCGTGTGACGTCATGCGCGGCGCCGGCCGGGGCGGGCGGGTGAGGGCGCCCCCGTGCAGCGCATCCCGTGAGGAATGAGTGAGAGAATTCCGATCCCGAAATTAGCGCCTGCGGCCGGGTATCGCCGGCTCTGCTCATTCAGTGACAAAGAGTTGTTATCTGGCTTGCTTGTGTGTTCATGTGGCCCTGTTTTTAAAGACTGTTACGGGTGAAGTTACGCATTTAGGAGAGAAGTTGCAAATAGCGACAGAAAAGGAGCAAACACCGCCGTGGTCACAGCAAGGTTCTTATTTCCTCTTGTGTGATCAATGCTGTTTGCAGCCATATCCTGCTCTAGGAAGAGGACGTCAGAATTATAATGGAGGATTTTTGTTTCTTCTAAAAGGTTGGCTGGTGTTCTGAAGAGCGTCTTGCTATGAGATGGGGAGAGTGAGTTAAAAACCAGGAGCTGTGTAGGTGATAGAGACTAGGACAGTAGGGTCAAGTACAATTACAAAATCAGTTACAATTATTTCTTCTATTTGCTATTTACAGGTCTTTCCTGGTTCTGTGAGAAGGTGAAAAAACAGAAAGTTGTTTTCTCTACCTTTTTTTTTTTCTTTTTTTTAATGTTCTAAGGGCAAGGGTAGAAATAAGCATATTAAATGTGTTCGATGACAGTTTCAGTTCCAGGTAATCGTCATCCATGACACCAATGCACAACATGAGGAGTTTCTTCCAGTTCATATTCATGAGCAAGGCTAAAGAGCATTTGATGCTTGGTCCTGATATTCTGTACGAGATGAGTTTAAATCAGTGACAGTCAGGGAGTGATTTCAGGGAGCAGGGTTTTACATGGAACCTTCAACACTACAGCCATCAAACCTTATTCATGTAGTACTGAGCTGGAGGCAGCAGTGGCCAACAGGACTGTCTCACTGATAGGAACTGGGTCTGCACCCTAAAGCCAACCTTACTGAAGGGTCTCAGCACTCTTCATGCATTCCTTCACTAGAAGTACCTTTCCTTCCAGGTTGTTTTGATTCAAATTTGTAAGTGACAAAAGAGCTTGTTTACAATTTTTCAATTTTCTCTCTTCTTAATTACTGCATGTTAGCAAAAGCAAATTTACAGAAGCAAAAGAAACAAATGTCTCTGGAATTCTGGTGTGGTTGACTTAACACTGATGCTGAATAAAAATAATGAAAAAAAACTTGGACAGAAGAGTTCTTAGCTGTTACTCCTAGCTGTAACTATATGTCCTTTTGTAGTTGTAGAGTTTCCAGCTTTGTCTTGAAAGAAAGGTTTAATATGAAAATGACTTGCCAAATTATGTTGAATTGTGATTTTAAATGTAATTGGGGACATGTTTTTACAGGAGATAGGAGTATTCTGATTTTTTCAGTAAGAATTCATGTGAGGGGTGCAGCTGACTTTTCTTCTTGACCAGTATTGAGCTCTACATTGTAGACTGAGGGACTGAATTACAGCCCCTAAATCTCCATTTGAAAGAAGGGATGTGCCTGTTTGTAATAAGCAGTGAGCTTCAGAACAGCCTACACAGCCATGGTGACTTTCTCACTGTCATGGCGTGAACTCGTTGTACAAGAGGCCTTGGGTTATTTGAGTTCTTTAAAATGGGATAACCATGGGAACGAAACATTTGCTTAGTATTACAGTGACAGTAATCTTTCTAAGCCTTTGTAACATTAATCTTTCTGAGTCTTTGTGACCTGAAAGAGGTGCAGCTTTTGTTTGTTGTGACAAGGCTTTGTCAATGAGAAATTCACCTTTGTGTCCTAACAGAGTCAGCTGTTATCCTGGTGAATACAATTCCATTATTGACAGTGCTGAGTGAACCCTGAGTAAAAATATCAGTGACAAATGAAACAGGTCTGCTTGACCCCCTAGGGCTTCTTTAGATCACCAGTTATTTAAATGCCAGGAAATTGTGAATTGAAGAGAATAACCTGTATTAATAAGTTAAGGAAGTATGTCATTTGCTTGCATAACTCATGTCAGTATATGCATATTTTGTTGTTTTATCAATGGTTTCCAAGTGATTTAAGCCAGTATGTCTGAGAGCCCAAGAGAACTTGAAGGGTTTGATGTCCTCATTACAGAACTTTTCCAGGTAAAGGATCCTGTTCTTCCCAGCTGTAAATTTACATTCCTGCAGTTCAGGAGCCCAGAGATTGTGGTTTGCTCCCTCCTGTGCAGTATTACATAATAGATACTATATGTTTTTTCAATTCTTATTTTGATTTTTTATAAATTATGGAAGACTTTTCCAAAGGAAGGTTAAGCCAGAGGTTGTTTTGACCAATACCTTTAATTTACCAATACACTAATTCATGTAGCTGAATTCTACACCAGGAACAGTTGAATGTGCATGTCAGCAACTGATGTAGGCTTTCACTTAATAATCAAGTTCTTTGGTTTCTACTCTTTTTTTTTTTTCAGTCTCTTGCAGGAATGTCAGTATGTGCTTAAGTACTGATTTTGATAGCTATTTCTGCTAACAAAAAATGCCACCATACTGTGATTTATATTAATACTCACAGTGCACTGTGCACCTGAAAAACTTGCAGCTGCTGGCCAGTGGGGCACCTGATGTCTCCTGTGCTTTGCAGACTGTAAAATTTGCTCTTCTCTCTTTTCTGGCATGCAGCCAGATGAGGCTTGTTGTCCTGGTGCTGAAGTGCCAAGGTAAAGCCTTGGTTCTCGGGCTTAAGGCCTTTGTTGTCATTTTCAGAAGTTCTGGAATACCATTCTAGGACTGACAAGATCTTATGGCATAGCACCATGGAAATAATAACTCTCTGTTGTTAAACCTCATTTGAAAATATCTTTGCCTGTGCTGCCTTTTTTTAACTTTTTCTCTGTTTGTTCTTCCAACTTCACAAATGCATTTCTTACTTACCTCTGTGAAGCCTTTTGTCAGACATCATGCTTCTCCTTCAGTGAATGTATTCATACAGTCAGGAGAACAACATCATCTCTAAGCATGAGATTTTAGAGTACTGGCATGTTTAGTTACAGTAGCAGACTTTTTCAAGTACAGATTTGTCAAGGTGAAGGTTTTTCTGTGTGATTGAAGAACGGCAAAGACAACTCCATTTAATATGAGAGAAACATTTGGAATGGTTGCAAATGCAGTCAGATGCAGTAGATACTTCAGAATCTTTCAAGGGAAGAATACTAAAGGAAGTTATGAAGATAACAGGAAATTAAGTAAAAGTCAATATTGGTTGACCAAGGGAAAATGGGAAATCAGGCCATGTCCCTTAAGAGGGTAACTGGTTTTCTGGGCAGAAAAATAAAGTGCATGTAATCTATCTGGACAACCTCAAAATACTTTTCATAGGGGAAAAATGAATAGGACAGAACTTCAAGGGGAAAGAAGTTGGCTAAAGAGGAAGGAAAATTGCATGTTTCTTTTGGGGGAGCACATTGGTGTGTATATTGATAGATTAACCTATCAGCTATATGGAGTTTACTTGCATTTCTTAAAGTCTTGTGGACTAATCTTATTTAAGGAATTACTGTGATACAGTTATTAAATTTGCTGATGACACAGTTATTAATACAGAGGGGAATTATGATATCAAGGCCGATTGAAAGGACCTTGAGGACCAGAATAATTGGATGAATTGTATTATACTAAGTACAGCACTATTCAGCTAAAGCTAATACTGAGAATGTATACCATTAAAATGGGACTTAATTAATTGTAGGTCACTGTGGGTGACAGTAGTAATTGACCACAAGATTAACTGTGAGCTGCCAATGTAGTATGTTTGGTAAACTAACCACTGTACAGATATTAATTTGTTGCAAGAGGCATTATTTCCCAGATATTTTTATTTTCAATACTATAGTCTGATCAACTTAATTCAAGAGAGGTGAAGTCAAACTGCAGCAGATGCCAAGGGAACTGCTAGGGTGGTCGGGAGAATGATGAACCTGTTTTAGGAATGAGAACTAAATTCTGTGCTTAGCTTGTTTAATCTAGGATTAGAGCAAATATGACTGCAGTCTTTAAATACCAGAAAAGGAACCATAAAGGACACAAGCACAAGAAGAAACTTGGTAAACTCGCCAACAGTAATTTTAGGTAAGAAGTCTTAAGTTTCTATGGCAACTAATGAGTAAAGAATACTTGAAGGCAAAAAGTTGTAAGTTTTAATATAATATTTGACATGAATATGACAGACAGTATTCATGGTTGTCATAGCAAGGAACTGGACTCATCAGTTTCCTCTTATGAATGTAGCAGAGCAAGTTTTTACAGTAGAAAATCATTTAAACTTTGTAGTTTGGTATTAGGTCCTACAGCCAGGTAAAAAAAAAATCATGCAAATAGCTGGAAGATTTGAAGAAAAACAACACCTTCTGTTTTCTCAGTTGTTATTCTTTTTTGCATGTGCTTTTAACTACTTTTGGACAGAGGGCAGCAGATTAGACACTGTAGGAGAACATTACTAGTTCTTAGAGAAGGACAGGGTGAGCACAATGACTGTGATCTTACAGACTTTATACGTTTCATAAAAATAAGGATCTTTTCTATGTTCTCGCAGAATAATTTATTTGATTTTTTTAGATCTTACTGGAGGGAACTCAGTTACAGGAAAGAATATGGGAGACCAGGCTACAGATGAAAGCACATTGAACACACTCCAATGCTTTTCCCTTTATAACCCATTTATTTACATAGCTGTTACAATGAAATGACCGAAATGGCAAAAGAACAATCAAAATTTTTCTGCAAATGACAATTGTGAAATGAAGCAACAGTTTCTTAGCAACAAACTGGAAAATACGCTAAATAATATATTTTTCCTGCTGAGGTTTTTGTGTGCTACATTCCAAGTATTGTTCTGAAGTAGATTCATATTTTTGAGCATGTTTCCTTTATATTAATCTTGTTACAGGTTTGCCTTGACATGAAGATTTTCTGAAGAATCACTGTTCATGGCTACATTTTTACTTGGAGTACAAATGGAATAAAAACAACATTGTTTTGTAAGGCTAAAGGATTATATTGAACATCAAAATTGCATTTCTTTAAGAGTCTGGTGGGCTGTGAAAACCAATTCCAGTCAGGGGTCGCTGATTTGGAAATGGTGAGCGACAGCTGCTGCAGCTTTGGCTGTCTCTCAGTGGTGGTGAACAGACAATTCTGAATTGAACTTCTGCACAGTTCAGGTGCTGAGTCCTGAGCAGAACTGTAATTACACAGTGTATAACCTACATCGTGTAATTATGAAATGATATTTATTTTTCTTTGGACTGTTAAATTAGAGAAAATGGGAAATGAAGAATGATTTAGTTTTTTGGTTTTTTTTTTTCCCCAACATAATTAAAAAATACTTTGCTGAATTTTTCCTTCTTTTTTGGTTTGGCTATTGCAGGGGAAATTCTGGCTCTGAATCAGGAGCACACATGTTTTGCCTGAGAGCATTTCTTGGCATGTCTTTCTGTATCCCCCAAACCAATTCCTTTATATTTCAGCTGACTCAGGCATTGCAATACATTCTGAGACCTCACAAGTTTTCAATTTCTCTGTGAATAGTTTAATTTACAGGTAGATTCTTTTGGTACATGTAACAGGTAGAGAAAGAAACACAACTTTTTCAGAACAGTTTCCAGAAGGCAGACACCTAACTGCTGGGTAGCAAAGGAGAACTGTGCATCTGTCCAACCTGACAAATCACTTCACCTCAGAATCCTTAGGTAGAGTGAGAGTATCTGAAGAATCCTTCAGGTACAAAGTCCTTTCCATCTATGTTGTTTTTCTTTTTTGTTTTTCTTTTTTTTTCTTTTTTTCTTTTCACCTGCATTGAATTTAGAGCTCATTGCTTTAGAAGGCATGAATAACACTCTCTCTCTTCTTCCCCTAGGTATGGGTGCCACTTTCCCAGGTGCTCTGCAGTTGTCGTCATCAAGGAAGGATTATTTGAAGTCAGCCTGATGCTGTCTTTCCAAGGTTACACAGCTCCTGTGTTAAAATGAATGTTCCAATTCACTCCAGATTTCACTAAAGCAGCATGAAATAGCTCTTGATTCTAATACAATAGGTATGACAAGGTTAGAATGAAGCTGAGAGAAGAGAGGAGTGGAAAAGGGAGGAGCTGAAAGCAGCAGCAGTGGAAGGGAAGTCATACGTGACTTTAATCACAGATGAGAATGAGAGACCACTTGCCTGCAGGTTTACTATCAGAGGGGGTTCATTTTTATATATGTGGTTTTGGAACACAATATGCAAGCTTATTTTTTCTGTCAAATGTATGGGTCAAAATGAGACGTTTATATTTAATCTAATTTCTTCTGTGTTCTTTATTCTAGTTCAGTACTATATTTATTGAAAAAAATAATATTTTTTTTATTCTGCTTTTCACATTTCCAGGGTATTTGTAGATTTCTTTGACATATCTACAGATTTTAAAGTTAATGGGAATCATGTCTGCTCAGTGTTTCCTGGACTGAGTTAGAAGGACAGTTTTTTAAAGGCAGTAAGGAAGAGATTTTTTCTAAACCTTTGCACATCTATAAAAACTCTCTTCCTTAGTGGCTTACAAAGTTTATGTAAAATATAACAGGAGAAACAGGAAATATAACAAGAGAAATCAGCCTAATTGCATATTTAAACTCCATATTTTTCAGTCTTTAAAACTGAATTCTGGAATTCCTTGTTTGAAAACTGCATTGAGTTTGTAGTTCAAGGCATGCAAAAGAAAATACCTTTGATCTCAGAAGATCTCTAAGATTCATGAGAACTACTTGCAAGGTGAAATAACCACAGATGGGCTGTGAAAGAACTTGTGAAAGGATTTTCCTAACTAAGTGTATTTGGGATTTCAGTATGTTTTCCTAATACTTATCATTGGCAGAAGCCTGCATGCCAGGATTCTAAATTTGAGGAGGGAATATTGTCTAAAACGTTTTTGTTTTTTTTTTAATTTCTTCTCATAGAGCTCGTTCCCTACCTACTTTGAGAGAACTTAGGTTCAGTTACAGCTATTTATCGTATTTGCTAATGATGCTCACTGGTTAAAAAGATTTTGCAAAGGAGATGTTAAACTGTTTCTCATTTTAATTCATCATCATGCCTTGAAAATTCCAAATGGTTTTAGTTTTCTATTACATAATGCTTTAATTATTTATATGTATATTGGATTAGATTTTTCTGCTAATAATTCTGTTGTACATTTGAAATAAATGGAGATGCTTGAATTTTTTAATGTTTTGCTGGTTTATCCGAGCACAGGATTTGGCCTAACTGATAGACAGAGAAGCAACACATAGGGGACAATGTTTATTTTTTGCTAGATAAAAACCGAGGTACTTACCAGTCGCAGAATAAAAATTAATAAAATTCTGGGCAATATACTACATAATATCATATAATCTTTAGGATTTCTGAAATTACTTTTAATCTTTTATCAACAAAACTTACTTGGTTGACGGAATTTCCATTCCGTAAATCCCCTAATTACGGGTCTTTTCTTCTCAAAGGATTTAAAAGATGAGCAGAACCTGCAACTTCGGTCTTCAAAAGTGTTTATTCTGTTTCTTATCTCAAGGTCTGACAGCAGACTAAGCGCGCTAAAAGATGCAGCTACAGGAACACGGACAGAGAGACCAAGGTCGTTTAAAGGTTTCTAACCCAATTAACTCTTAACACATACTATATTTACAGTTTCGTACCAATAACTACTACCTATTCTAGACATGCAATTGCTACACCAAATCCATTCTACCAACGCCTCTGTGTCACTGTCACAGCAGAAGACAGAGTAGAAAAAGAACATGAGACACTGCCCAAAATTCTCCATCTTGGTCTGATCTACTTCCATACTAAAAACCCAAAACTACAAATTTTCACCCTGTGACAAACTAAACTACTATTTATTTCAAATCTTTGTTGTTTTCAATTCATCCATGAGTGTTGGAAGTTTTTCCCATTGACTAAGGTCAAAGGCAATGCTTTCCTGTGGTCCCAGCCAGGGTCTCGGACCCCCCAGGGCAGTTCGAGGGGTTTTCCATGTGTCCTGGACTCCAACACTTGGTCATGTGGGCATTTCATAAGGATAAAAAAACATTGCAGCCCCTCAAGTAAGCCCTTGTGAAATATTTACAGGTTTTTTAATTCCTGGTCTGAGTGTGATGTGTTCATATAACCATTGCAAAGGCCACTGTCTAGAGGTCTGGTCAATTACTTATGTCAATAAATGCTGAGAGTAACTCTGTGTGATGATTCTTGTCCTGTATATATTTTGCATCACTAACCCACCCCAAAAGAAGCTCTCTTAGTAAGTTTTTAAAGATTATCCATGCCTGTTTGTATATGAATTAGAAGTAATTAGCATACTTTTATTTTAAAAAGAATACTCTCCCTTCAACCCCCAAGGCAATCCACATTTGTGAGCCAAAATGGTAAAGGCATCCAAGGCCTAACTGCGTGTATCAGGAAAACTATCTGTGTGGAAATCTGTGCTGCTGCTATGAGTCTGAGTGGTGTGTAACCTGGGTCTAGAATGCAAAAGGTGAAGAATAAGAATTTATGAAGTGTAAGTCACATCTTCGTCAGAATTTAACAATTTACTGCCAAAGAAATATATTTTTTTAACAGTAACATAAAAGAGTTCTTTGGGAGAGGAACCTGCTTTGGCCTTTTCACTAAAACCAGCACTTGTTACCAGTTTCTGCGGTGCAGTTCTGCTTTGACACAGCTGTGAGCCGGGCGATGGTGCTGTGGGTTCCCAGCGTCGCTGGCAGGAGCGCGGCGCCCCTCGGGGGAGGGGTGCAGGGGCAGCGGACGCGGCGCTGCAGCCGTGCCAGGGGAGGACCCGCGGCCGGGGCCGGGGCCGGGGCGCCGCGCGG